>BMAW01044428.1:258060-272965 GCA_019974015.1 Nephila pilipes
TATATATATATATATATATATATATATATATATATATAGTACCCAAACATGATTTTAACAAAAGAATGTGATAACTTCAGAAGTTAACAACGTCTTATGAATCCAGTATTTATAAAGGGCCGTCGTTAAGTGTTAGTAATTTATGTGCATGAAAAATGTAAGGAAAATGAATGGATTTTTTTTTAAAAAAAGGTGTTTTTTTAGTTTTTATCAAGTATTTTTATACTATTCTATATGTTAAATATACTCAAACTGAAGAAAAAAAAACAAGTGTTGCATGTTTAAAATTATATTTACTTTTGTTGGTTGTATCTTTGACATATGTCTTGATATTAAAAAAATATAAATTTCTTATATCTTCTTCGAGACGTAGAAATTTTGATAGCCTGCAATTCGCAAACACTACTTACACATAAGCAAAACCGATACAACCTCGAATAACCAATCTGTGCACAACATTAAGATACAAATTGGATATTTAATATGACAAAAAAGAGTTTGGTTTTGTTTTAATACCAATTGTACTTATTTGAAGAATAAAAATCCAATACAATCAGTTTTATTAATTATACATTGAGTTATTTTTGATGAATAAAATATTAAAATTTTAGGGAACCCATTTTATTCCTGTATTTCTTGTAACATAATGCAATGAATTTTATAGAGTATCTTTTGGAATTTCGGGAAGAAGGTGAAGAATGGGATCATATCCATTTGCCAGGAGAGCGGAATTCATTTTATTTAACAGGGCTCAAAGGATCTACAAGGTACGAATTGCGGCTAGCTGCATACAACGTTTTTGGAAGAGGAGAATTCTCTCCTACGATTGACTTTACAACAGGTCTTGCTGGTAAGTTACTTTCTCTCAGTCATGTTTTTATGTGTTTTTGTGAATATTTTGAATTTATATCTCTAAAGGAAATTAATAAAATGAAAATGTAATGCGAATTTAGTAAATATTTCATTGAATTCATTTTTAAATTTGTATTGTAATGTATATTTTTTTCGTAATGTATTAGAAACTGATACTATTTTGTAGTGATATTAAAATAATTTTTTGAGTAAAAAAATATTTTATTTAAATAAAATTAACATTTTCAAGTAATTGAGAGAGAAAGAGAGGGTTTTTTTTATTTATTTTAACTGAAAAGCTCCTTATTGTTGTATTTTATTGGAGTTTGACTTTAATTAGCCACCCAAGGGGCTATTGTTTTAGTTAACCCAAAAATGATGTCCAGATCACTATTCAAAAATGTATCTTGTTTATGCGTATATTTTTATACCTGCTTTCACCAGTAACGAACTTAATTTTGAAAAATAAGTCATAATAAATTTCTCCAGAATTTTTTATTAGATTGAAATAAAATATATGTAATATATGTGTAATACCTGCTTTCACCACTAATAAACTCAATTTTCAAAAATATTTCGTAATAAATTCCTCCCAATTTTTTTATTGGATTGAAGTGAAACAAATATAAAAATTAAGTATTTTATTTACTTATAGCTTTATGTATTACCTTAAATCATGTGTAAACTGTAATCAAGATGTGGCTGAAAATAAGTAATATTATTCAGAATTTTAAGACAGTGATTTTGTTCAGAATTTTAAGACTGTGAGGCAGTCATTATTTTAGCCACTTAAAGGGCTATTGTTTCAGGTGAATCACTTTTGGTGTACTAGATCATTTTTCAATTTTTTATCGTTTGATTCAACTTTAATTAAATTTAGTTAAATATGTTCAATTTACTAATTTATAGTTTGCTTTAATTTTAATTACATGTAGCTTAAATATATTGAATTTAATAATTTATTGTTTCCTTTAATTTTAATATCGGAAAAGTTTTCTACTGTCCATTTCTCGATATTTCATATTTTACTTTAATTCTTATATTTAATTGAGTAATTTAATAATAATTATAAAAAAAGTGCACCTTGCGTGACTAAATCTGTTCTTTGCAAAACTTTGCATATAACTTTTTCTTTTTGTTGTTCAAATAATAATTTAAACACTTTAAATATTTTGTTAAATTATTATTACCATGCGAAGTATATTGTATAATAGTATAAAAGTCAAGGAGAGAAAATCTTCATCCTCTCAATATATATGAGTCAGTTTAAAAAATTGCATCATAACAAATTAATATTTAATCTCTGAAGAGATAATTCTTATTTATTTATTTATTCATTCATAGCAGTGGCTATAAGTTGCACCTGTAGTTCAGTAAGAACTTTGTTTCTTGAGAAACTATGAAAATTATATTTAAAATCACGCCAATAAATATTACCAGTAATATAACATGATGTAACATTATCTATACGGAAAATTAGAAAATGAGAAATTTTTGTATTAATTTTCAAAAATGCAAAAATAGAAGATAACTGTTTTCAAATAGTCCATCGAAAAATATACGGTGTCAACACGTACACATTACAAGTAATTTATTATCATAATGTACAGCATTGCATCTGTAGTACGAAATTCAGAACATGCGACGATTATACGTTTCGAGGAAATTTTATCGCTTTCAAGGCCTGATTTTTTTTTTACTTTCGTAAGTTTTCTTAAATATCTATAAGACTTTTTAAATATAATTAAAGATATCGATTTGGAGTATTGGGACAAAAAAAATGAAATAAATGTTAGAAGCATTCTCTTAATCATATGTAACATAAACTTGTAATTAAACTCCAAAACCTATATGCAAAAAACAACAAAAACTCAAAGGTGGCAAATAATACAATATTTCAAATATATTATTATGTTTAAATTAACTAGAAATAAAAATATATCATCCACGTTTATTGCGTCTATTATAAAATAAAGAATAATAACTATTCAAAGGATATCAGTTTGAGTCCTGTTTTGGAGAGATTTCAATAATTGCACTTTTCATTATGTATATGTGTGTGTGCATGTTTATGTGTGTAATACTTACATAAAGTGAGTCATATAATCATTAATAATTAGTTTTACAAATATTAAATGCCATTTAAATGAAGTACATATTTTAACTTTTGTTTCAGAAATTTCGGTGCCATTTTCAACTACTTACAGCAATACACCTTTTTATTTCCGGCCATATTTTGTTATTCCTGTGGCAGCATCTGTAGTAGTTATAGTGACAACTGTTGTTATAGCATGGGTTTGTTATAAGCGAATGACACTTAGACAAGATAGATTACTAGGTAAGAACTCTCTTTTACAAATATTTCCAATTACATATTTAAACAATTCATTTTCTTTTCTAAAACTACAAAGAAACAAAATATCTTCAGTTTAATTTCAGATATCTTAGATTTAACTCTTTTATTTGTTTTACGGAATTTGAAAATACATATAAAAAAATCAAATTAAAAAGATTAGTATTTTTTAAAAGATTAAGTGGTATTTCGAATAAATGCTTCTATTTTTGAATTTTCTTATGGAGGTTATTCATGAAAACATGCGATTAATAATACTATTTTCTTCTCAATATTCTATTAAAAAACTTACGATAAGTGACCAATAAAAATTAAGAGTAAAAACTAATGTAAGAGATTAACTTAGATTTTTAAAGTTGTTAAGTATTCATTATTGCTGATTATTATTAAAGATTTTCAGTAGTAAAAAAATTATCCGTTGTAATTTAAGCACTCGTCATACAGATTCATTGAAGAGAAATGCTAAAGCATTATTAATCCCACCATTCATTTCTATGTTATAATAAGAAAAAAACTAAAACTACATAAAAAATTCATGATTATACATATTAGAAAATTATCATTTCATTTTATTTCAAAAAAAGTTTAAAGATATTTAAAAAGAGGCAACTGAAGAAAGATAAAATCATTTTCCTTTTATATATTGTAAAAGTTCGTATCGATTTGTTATAATTATTGAAAGCCGAAACAATGAAATTAATATAATTATAAAGTAAATTGAAAGAATAAGAAATTTTGTCAATTTTGTATTATGTAAAATATGTTTTAAACTCCATCTACGTTTTAAGCATATTTATATCTCTAATAACCGTTATTTTTAAGTTCAAGAACACGATAATTTATTTTATGTTGGGTTGCTAATGTATGAATGATTCCCTTAAGGAGGCATGAGGTTTTGTATAACCCAGGAAATAAATGAAGTCACATTTTTTCAACTAACATAATAATAAGTATGAAATTAAGAGAAATTAGATACTTAAAAGTGACTTTATTTTCTAAAATTCCTACCATATAATGGATATTAATTCAGAATTTTTCAATTTTATATTCAGATAAGGATAAAAATCAACTAGGTAAGATATTAAACGAAAATCTGCTATTTCATTTAAAAATGATAGTGTGAACATAAAAATTATCAAAATAAACCTTTCAAAAGTCAAGCTCAGAACAGATACTCAAATTTTCCTAAAGTTTTCATTTCAGTTGATTAATCAAGTATTTTGTGAGGAAAATTCAAAATTTATGAAATATATATTGAGGAAAAACTCAATTTGAATTTATTCAAAAATGTACACTACTTCGCAGAAGATAGTAAGAGAGAAACCGTTCGTAGATTACCCACTCATAAATAAAATTAGTTTATTTTTATTCAAACGTTTCTTCGTTGTCTCCCAACACAGTGAGCATTATGAAGTTCGACATATCAAAAAGATGGCATCCATTGTCTTGCAAAATCAATAAATTTTAATCATTTCCCAATAGCCGCTTGTCAACCTTTGGATTGTCGTCTTATGCAAGCGAGAGTTCCTCTGCAAAGAGGAGATACTGCCGGAGGTTATTGTGACCCAGTGGCAAGACCTCCTTCTTACACGCCACCAATGGGGGGAAGACATCCTGTAGGAATACCAGATGATGATGATGCTTATGATGCACCCTGGGACATGGCTAATCCAGGAGGAGTACCAGCTAATGTAAGAAATTGATCTACCCCTATTTGTTTGTTTGTTGAGGTACGGTGACTTTTATTGAAATAAACTATCTTTAAACTATTTTAAAGCTGAAAAGATTTTTACAGTATAAAGGAAATTTAGCATAATTATGAATATTTTTTAATTCGAATCTTTTTCAGGCATATTAGTGTTTAGATATAGAATAAGTATATCTTTAAAAATTGGTTCTACACTACTAATGGAATGGAATGTATAGCTATATATATGTTGTTGAATATTGTCTCTGAAAGTATAGTTGTTTCATAATAATTCACATTTTTCAAAAAAATAATGCTTAAGAATACCGAGACGTATATTAGGAAAAATCTTAGTACCAATTTCAATCCCAATATTGAAGAGGAAAACGAGACTATAATTAATGATAGTCTTCAAAGTATCTCAACATTGTCAAATGTCTTCACCTGTATGGACTTATGGTGATATAAGGACATATTTTCGTGTTAAAATTTGAATCCCATTTTAATTGAAATGCTATTCTGGATTAAGTGTCAGTTTTATATTTGAAGTTAGTGATTACGTTTAGTGTTCATCAATCCATTTTCAACATTTTGTGACTAAAAAAAGTATTATGTGTGTATAACATTTTTAAAATGCTTCGAAACATTTCAATAGTCATGATTTCTCTAAAAACTGTAATAAAACTGTATAGAATCAAATAAACTTTAGTAAAAGAATTTCATTCAAAAGTAAAAAATTTCAAGCTTCAAGAAAATTCTTCAAAAACGATTATAAAATACTTGTTAGGTTTTAAATAATGAGTCATTTCATCTTCGTATTGATATTCTTTTTAATTTTTTTTTTCAATTCAAATTATGGCGTGTTACAATTTTTTAAGCACATTGTTCAATTTCCTGCTTTTCTTAATTTTTCCAGGCACAGGCTGGAAGCTATACTCGTTTGAAAAGTCAAATGCCAAATCCAGGAGGAGCCATAGTCATAGGCCACCAAAGTGGTTCTAGTCGTTAGTTGTTACTCAGAACTTTTTTTTATTGTATCAATAATTTCCTATTGAAATGTTGAGTATGTCATCCTAAACTGTCAGAAATTGGAAATTTTTTTTTAAATTTTCGAAAAAGGTGTCGTACCGTAACAGCTTTGTTTCTGGAAGTATAATAAGAGAATGCTCAAATGGATAAAAACAAGAAATATCATTCTTCATATTTCTATGGGGCTTATTTCCGTATGAAGTATTGTAAATTAGCGAAGAACAGCGTGACCTAATGCCTCCCAATTTTATACGATGCTATTGAGAATGATGAAATAACTGATATAGACTTCTTGGACGTTGTATTTGTGTATTCTTAATGTCAAATCTATGTAAAGTAAAAACAAAAAAATATATAATGGCAAATCTTGTTTATTTTATTAGCAGGTGAAATATTTATTTTTTGTTCTTCATTGAATAATATCATTTTATATACATAAATGGAAGGACAAAAATTTGTAAATAGTCTATCGACCTGTTTAGATATGTGATGAAATTAACCACCTTGTGTTCAGACAGAACCTTTTAAGCGTGCATTTGAGCACGTTGCTAACATACGTGCGCAAGCACTGAATTTTTTACTTTTGTGGCTGAAATCTTTCCTACTTCTTTTGTTCGAACGTGAAAGTGATTGCAACCTAGCTCTTTTTTATACTTACTTGATGTTTATTAATAGCTATGTGTTAAAAGCATCATCGCACGGTATATCTATTGTCTAATAAGACTTCCCGACTTAATAAACACCAATCATAAGATAGTAAAGACAATGTGTGAATATTCTTATCCTCGCTTGATGAAAATCTCAATTAAAATAAAAAGAAGTAAGTCAAATGTATCTAAATGAATAGCAAATAGAAAAATTGATTACATACTCGAGAAATCTAGTATTAGCTTGGTAATGACATTATGTCTGCATTTTTTTTGTGAGCATATATTTTTTTTACATGAAAAGATTAAATGTGAGGGGGAAATCTTCATTGTAAAGGGAAACTAATTTTTAAAGATTGAATTACTTTAAATAAGGTATAAAAAAATTTGGAAAATTTTACGCTTTTTGTTCCCAGAAATGTGCACCCGTTTAAGGTATTTGGAACCAAAAGTACAGGATAATAAATTTTTAATAATCCGTAACGTCGAAATAAAAATATCAATTACTGATGTCATTATAATTGACTGTTATAAGTATAATGTCACTTAAAACTTTGTTTAGAAACTGTATTCTAATAATTCTGCATAAGTTTATTCCACATAGCGAATTGAAAGCTTATTTTGACGTGGAAAAAAAATTCGAAGAGCAGAAGTTTAATCACAATTACATTCATAAATATTCTGATTCAATAAAACCATTCACTTGCTATATAAATCTCATGACAAAAAAATTCGTGAAAAGATTTCAGGAGATTTAAGAGCTTGGATGAATAAAAATCAGATCATTATCTTTATTTTAAATGATAATTGATCAGGTATTGCATTTTCCTTTTCGTAGAATTCTGTGAAATAAAATAATATATTAGTTTTATGCATGTAATCAAAAATCCAATATCATTTTTTTTTAATTCCATATCAAAATAAACTACAGATAGTTATTTAGATTGCTGCCTTTTTCAATGAATACAGGCTTATCATATATACCATATGTATAAAATGCATTTTTGTATTATTCCAATTTAAGTTATAAATAATTGCTATCATTTGTTTTTATTTTAAACATGTATTATTTTACTTGTTAAAAAGTTTGTTT
The DNA here is from genome assembly GCA_019974015.1 of Nephila pilipes. NCBI lineage: Eukaryota > Metazoa > Arthropoda > Arachnida > Araneae > Nephilidae > Nephila > Nephila pilipes. The sequence continues at coordinate 265,722 of BMAW01044428.1, forward strand.
TTTAATATAACTCAGAGGTTTTCATTATAATATATATATATATATATAATATATATATATATATATATATATATATATATATATCAGAATATTAAAAAAGTTAAAAAAATATCTAGGAATTTTTAAAACCGTTAACTTTTCTTTGAAAATATATGAATGGAAAATAATATATTTAATGATGTAACAGGTTTTAGACTGTCAAGTTGGTTTATTCTAAAATTATAGGTCTAACTACCACCATGAACAAAGTAAATTAGTAAAAAAATGTTGTTACACCAAAAATATAAATTGAAAACAAATTCTGAAAAGGGAATATTTAAATCCAAAAAAATAAAATTGAAAAGAAAAACGCAAAAAAAAATGAAAAAATCTTTACAAAACCAAAAAAAAATGAAAAATGAAAAGCATAAAAAATTAATATTTTTGAAGTATAACTTTGTATGTGTAATATTCCATATTACATGCAGTAATACAAAGGAATACAAAAAAATATAAATTTACAAAACACAGACAAATTAAATTAAGAAAATATATTGAATCACTTTGGATACTCCTTAATGCTTTCTTTTAGGTCATAAAAATACATTGAAAAGCATAAATAATGAATCAAAAATCTGCTACGTAGCAAAGCACCAACCAACTTCCCACGTAGAGTAATCTTTACGCGTTGCCAAGATGGAAACACAAAGTTCTTAAAAACAATTTCAAATGTTTCCCAGGATGCTAACACTAAATTCCAGAAATACTAAAATATTAAAGGCAAGAAAAAACTACTAAAAATATTGAATCAAAAATTGCAACTAAAAACATACAATATTAAAAATTTAGAGAAGAAATCTTAAAAGACATAAAAATTTATAACGAAATTTAGAAATTCAAATAAATAGAATTTAGCAACATCACTATCAAACTATTTTACAACTAAATATTAAAAAAAGATTTTCTTAAGAAAGCAATTAATTACCAAAATATAAGAAATTGAAAAGAAATAAATTAAACATAAAGGAAAAATAAGAAATTAATTAATTAAAATTAAGAGAAATTAATAAATTAAAATGCAAATAAATACAAACAAAATATAAAAAAATTAGGAAAAATCGAAAAACTAAAAAATATAAACAAAATCAAAGAAATTTTTGAATAAAATTATCAAAAAAATTAAAAATTATTACAAAATATGAGATTGACTAGTTTTATAGTTTTAATGTTTTAAGTTTTTCCTTAAAAGTTAATTGGATAATCAGCTTTAGCGCATGTTAAAAAAGAAATTATTTAAATTGTCCTGAATATCTGTAAGCTTATTAATTAACTCGATATTTCTTCATAAAAATTTATATAAAATGGTTCTAAAAATATTTAAACTTAATAATTGCTATTTAAGAAATGAAACAATAATTATCTATCTCATAAATGTTATTTATCATCATATTAATCTCAATTTTTAGAATAACATCTAAAAAATCTTTCATATGAGTTTACAATAGTTTTAACAAAATTTAAGTACGAAGGATAAAAAGATAAATCTGGTTTAACTTCTGGGTAAATATTAATTTGAGAAATTTACAGAAGATCAATATATCAAACAGCTTGAAATTAGCATTTTGTAAAACATTATATTCACAAAAATATAAGTAAATATTAGTAAGACTATTGCTATCAGGGCCATCTTCAGGAATACCTTTAATTTCGTATAAGTCTTACCATTATAGAAAATATGATTTCTTTTAAGTCTAGATTTATGAGAAATAGAACTAATAAATATTGATTCCTTAAAATTATCTAAAGTAACTTGAATTAAATCTTAAATATCTATTGAGTTAAACAAATCTTCAAAATCATAGCTATAAATATTGTAGGGCTTTAAGTTTTTTTATCTTTTGTATAATTAATTAATAATTTCATAACGATTTTTAATAACAATCTCGTCCAAACTATCCTAAGTATTTCGTACTCTTTTGTAACATTTTACCTGCTCATATATATATATATATATATATATATATATATATCATAATTTTGGTAGTTGTTAATTCATTTTCTTTCAAGATTTTTCTACTGTATGTAATATTTTTCTTGTACAGTTAGATATGAATATTTATTTTTATTCATTTTTCAATGTACACAATATTTTATCTGCTCATTTTTATAAATTGAAGCATTTGTACTCAACAATGGTACAAGTAATGATTTCATATATTATTTTTTGGTTTTTTAATTATTGAAATTACTTCTTGACTTGTTTTTGATTGAAGTATTGGTGTTAAATTGCACATAAACGTAAATTATACTATCATGAATTATAATGGCAGCATATATACCTTTAATTTATGTTTTTAAGTGGATTAGTTATTTTTGACATGACTTGTATATTTTTTGCAAATTGTTTTTAGGCTAATGTATCTATTTTGTCCATGTTTTTTTTTTTTTTTTTTGGTATAATTTTGTTTGTATTTTTGTGTTATTTTATTGCTTATATTACACTTTGAGCTGCCTTTAATATATATATATATAGAATATCTCCAAAACACTACAAAAGAAAATACAAAGATTCATAAATATCTAGAAAAATATAAAGATTTGATTCCTCTCAAAAATATCTCATCTATATCTTTTTAAATTCTCGCATTTATCCAGAAAATTAAATCATTTTACTCTCAACACTTTCTTATAGATTCCAGTAAAAACTAATTTTTATTTGATTTAATCTTTTGCAATGAAATAAAATAATTCTTCCAAAGAAAACTGATTAAAAGTGAGGAATTTGCACTCCTTCAAAGAAATATTTTAAATTCAATGAAAATTAAAAATATTTCCTTAAAATAACTTCCAAGAGCTTCTAGAAAATTTGTAAATTAAATCATCACGGGTTTTTAATTATTGTTTCTCCTAGAACACTGGGCTGCATTTTTCCTCAGTTTTAAACCTGTGCTTTAGAAATTTCATATTTTATTTTAAACAACACGCAGTAAATGGTTCTCACAATAACCCTGATTATTAACTCACAACACCAAAAATAAGGAAACTTAGTAACCTACTATACATTAAATTTTTAAGAAATATGAATTAAATGAATACTTTTAAAATTTTCGAGAAATTATTACGAAATAAAGTTGATTTATGAAATTAATAATTTTCATAGATCAACAGTGTTAACCATTTTACTGTTAAAAGTAATCCTTCAGTCTCAATTGAAACATTTTATGTTACATTAATTTGTATTGCTTTTAATTACATTCTTTGATAAATGTATAATATTGTATATTTCCAGTATTTATAAATAATATATGTACAAATGTCTTTAAGATTGCTTTTAGTTATTTGTGTGAGTGTAATTCCAGTGTTGTTAAGGTTAAGACTTTCTCATTGTTAATTGTAACCAGATTATTGTAGAATGTTAAAGCTCTGTTTTTAATAAAATTTTGCCACTGACAATGTATTTATTTGATATTGGAGCCTCAATTATTTTTAACAATTACACAAATAAAACGCTACAAGTTACGCATCTTACAAAAACTATGAGCAATCGGAATATGGTAACTTTTTCTAGGACATCAAGGATTTTTAAAAAATTAACAAAAGCATTAGCAATTCTTAAAAGTAAAAAAACTGTAATGAAATCTCTAATTATTAATGTAAATTATATTTGAAACTAATAACTAAAGTGAGCTTTTCAAGAATATATTTTTCATTTATAACAACAATTAGTAAAAACAATTTAATTTGCCTCTTTTTATAAATAATAACGATTTAGAGCAATTGTTTATTAAATAAAGGCATTTAAAAATGGTTCAATGCATTGAATCAAATGTTCAACAGTAAGCAAAATTCCATATTCGGTTCAACATTCCCGAAGGTTTTTCTTAAATTAATTAAAAAGAAGCATTTCATAAAAAATTTAATGAATAGGCATGTATAATCAACAAAAAAATTATTCAAAAAGCAAAGCCGCGTAAGTTTTCTATAATCAATGTATTTTATTAGAGCAAGTAGTAACGTGAACTTTGTATATATTACTCTGTTAAAGATTTAGAATAATTATCAGTAATAATAATATTTGAATGTAGAGGTAAGAAACTTGCTTTAATTTTAAAAAAATTGTTACAAATTGGCATAAAGGCTTAATATCCAAGCTCCTTCAACTTGGATTCTCAGTATCTCTAAATAAAATTATGAATCCCTACCTGCCACTTAGAACATATTGAGTTTATACTTGTGAACGTTGTCAACACCCACCGATAAATCAGAAATGGTGTCCCACAAGGCAGTTTATTAGTACCCACCTTGTTTAACCTCTGGTTAAATGATATTCCACAGATTGTCAGTACCCAGCTCGCCATGTTCTCTGATAAACTACTCAAGATGAAATACTGCGACTACTCAAGATGAAATATTTTCCATTGTGATCTCTGATTTACAACTCTAGGTCTCTAAGCTAGAGTTTTAACTCGTTGACTAGAAAATTAGTCGACACATCCAAAAGTGCCTGCCTTATGTCTACAAAGAAGTCCATACAGTCAGAAAATTTAGAATCTGTCACAATTTTTGGTCACCCTGTCCCTGGTATACGACAGTATAAGTACCTAGACCTAAATTTGGGTACAACGTTCTCCCATCATATTGAGTTTAGTTTACGTGTAAAAAAGGCACGCAAAAAGTTTCTGAAGTGTATTATTCGAGTAATCAAACTTGTGATCCGATCAATGCAAAGTTTCACCAATATCCAAATTACCTGCAATCATATGTTGATATTCCTCATTGATATATTCTTTGTAGACATGACACATCATATAGCATTATTTTAAATTATGTTTATTAAGAAGATTATTAAAATTACTCATATTAGAAGATTTGTTCATAAACATAACAGTACATTATTCTATTTTTTGCTGCTCTAAAATATAATTTGTTGCATTATATTTATGGAAAAATTACTTAGTTATATTATTTATTAAATAAATATACATAGTTTCCAATTTATTATGATGTAAGAAATAGTCTTTAACTAAATAAATTTATCTTCATTTAATGAAAATAAAAAGAGTACTTAACACTTTAATTTTTAAATCTTTCTCAGTATTATCATTAAATTCAATATTTTTTTCTTAATGTGTATATATATATATATATTAAGAAAAAAATTATTGCGTTTAAGGATAATTTTGAGAAAGATTTATATTATATTGTATATATAATATAAAAATTATATTATATTATATTATATATCTACTCCCTTATTCTTGATTTTTCTCTAACCTTTTCAACCCCTAACCTTCCTTTTAAAAGCACTATCATTTTCTACTTGATATTTTTACTATCATTATTATAATAAAAAAAATTATAATCATCTTGTTTAATACTTAGTGACCTATTTTTTTAAGAAAATATATTATATTTTACACATGTGTTTATACTGTCTGATAATTTATTCAATAAAATATTTTTCCATCACAACTAATTTTAATATTAGGAACAATTTTGAAAATAATACACACATGGCTGATAAGTTCCACGATTAATGAAGAAAACACAAATTTTTCCGACAAATTCAATTTTATGCATAAACATAGTCTCCCTCAAGAGCAATGCAATCATTTCAGCGATTCTCTAACATTTCAATACCTTTCTTGAAGAACGATTTATCTTTGGCCTCAAAATAGGCGTTTGTTTCCACGACCACCTCCTCATTCAAACCAAATCTTATTTTCCGGCGAGCATTTTTATAGGTCTGCGAACAGTTAATAATCGCTGAGGAGCAAATCTAGAGAATAAAGTGAGGTGCGGAAGCTATTCGAAGTGTAATTCGTGCAATTTTGCCATCGTAGCCAAAGACTTGTGACAGAGTGTGTCTTGGTGAAGGAGCACTTTCTTTCTTTGCATGTGGAGCCGTTTCTTCGAACTTTTCTTCAAAATTCTTCGTTTCTCCTAACTGTCTTGCCTATTTCAAAGTAATCGATAAGCAAAATAAAGTACGCATTCCAAAATACGGACGCCATAACTTGGCTAGCACTCTCTTTCGCTTTCGGTTGCTTTGGGTGAGATTCACTGACTGCTGTCCACTCAAGTGACTGCAGATTTGACTCTGGCGTATAAAGGTGGATCTAAGTTTCGGCTATCGTTTCGTATGGCCCCAAAAAGTATTTTTTATTTCACTGAAACAACTTCAAACTTCGCTCGGAATCATCAACCTGTTATTGTTTTTGGTCTATTGTTAGCACACTCGGCACCTACTTCGAAAACAGCTTTCTCATAGACAAATGTTCAGACAAAATAAAGCCTACACGTTCTATTGATATATTTAGAGTATTGGGTATCTCCTTCAACTTCACTTTACGGTTTGTCAACTTTTTTCCGATTTTGTGAACTTTTTTGATGTTTTCCAGAATAACCACCTCTTTTGGCGATCAGAGCATGGCGCATCATCGGTATTCATATGACCACGTTTAAATTCAACTATCCAGTCAATGATGGTCGTTTTTCCTGGTACAGGGTCCGGATAACACTTATCAAGAAATGCTTTCGTTTCAACGGTTTTTTTTTTTTTTCCTGTCAAAAAGTAATATTTTATCAACACACGAAATTCTTTTTTTTCCCCCGTCGTTTTGAAAATAAAAAAAAAGTTGTTTCTCTAAAACCACTGTAACTTTTGAACCAAATGTTAGATCGTCATAGCATTTTTAAAGCTACCTTTTGAAGATTAGTACTTACTAAGAAAATATTAATTCTGTATTTGGGGTCCCATGCGCAATTCAGACTGGGAACTTACTCACAACGCTATTGTCAAAACCATGTAAATGAAAGAGCCAAATTTTATAACTAACATGCAACTTATTAGTGTCTAATCTATGTTGGTTAAATCTTACATTTAAATAATTAGAAATTTGACTTATGTAATTATAATTTCAAATTTAGAAATTTTTAAGCAAATACTAACAAAAGTTCTACAAAAACTAAAAATTTAGGATTCTTATTTACTTGATTTTTACTGATCTTACAAGTTTTGCATCTTGGGCAGGGACATACATTAAGAAATAAATTATGGTTTTTACATATAAATTCATGTTATCAAAATTAGGAAGAATATAATATTTATTATTCCTATATTAAATAACATCGCTACCTAGTTTATTACATTGATAAGTATAATCTAAATACTTTTTACTCCAAAAAATTCTAGTTTTATAAGTCTTATCTTTATGTTCGAACAATTCAACATCATTTTCTATGTCTACATTAGCAACCGTATG
>BMAW01044433.1:1905-25925 GCA_019974015.1 Nephila pilipes
TTTTTTTTTTTTTTTTTTTTTTTTTTTTTTTTTTTTTTTGAGACAGAAAGGGCTTCTTTTGGTATTGGATTTTCACTCCTCCCCCCATTATTATGTTACGGTCTTTCTTGTTAAATTTCATTTTTCACGATTTCCGTTTGCTGTTTTTTTAAATGCACATTATCTTTTTTTGTGTGTTTACCAAGAATATTACAAAGGAGAAAACTGCTAGCATGAAAGGAGAAAAAAATATGTAATTGAGTTTGAGGATTCAGATGATATTTCAGATTTTTTTTCAGACTTTGGTGCATGCATCACCCCTTTGACGAACGCTTTTAGTACTAAGATTAACAATATAGTTTATTCCAGTGTTTTGAGCGACCGGGACAGTCATGGGGATCGTGGTTGAGGACTAGCGGCCGACATTGTTTTTGACGAGTCATTGTTCCGGGCACTGATGCAGCTAAAGACCTGTCTTCTAGCGGGGCTAATGACGTTAACCCCTTTAACTATGACATATATTTCAGAAAAATGGACCAAAAATGGAAATTTTTTTTGACTGTTTAATTTTGTTCTTTATATTGTTATAAAAGTTAGAAAATGGTTTTTTATTACAAAAATAAAATTTTAAATATACCATTAATAAAAAATTAATTAATTAAAATTAATACACAATTAATTAAAAATACCTAAACTGTACTCCACATCGGTGTCTGAAACGGACATTACAAAAAACGAAAATTATTTGCAAAAAAACTCACTGAAAAACAACCGAAACTAAACGAGACAGCGAAACTCTGCCTTTGTTTATCAATCCAAGTGTGTCTTAATTTATCTGATAGCAACCACATTTTCCCTCCCTCCACTGAAGTCGTAATCGGTAAAAAACTAGGACCATTAATACCATCTATTAGAAAAATAGTAGATTAAGTATCCTAAAGTAGAAACGAACTCAGCTCGGGCTTCATAAAATAGAAACGTTAATTTCTCTCCTTCCAGAAGTCAGTTCGGGCATCACAAATTCTGCACATAGTAGTTACCCGAACTGGATTCGGGCGACACTGGCAAGGGGTTAAATTTGTCCGAGACGTCAAATCATTCTGTTGTTGTGGAAGTTTAGAGAGGGGAGTGTTCTCACTCTTTCATGAATAGTACTCGTCTCTTGACCGAGGTTCAAAATTACAAGGAGTGTCGCTAAAAGTTCTGGTGTTACTTTTAGTGTAAAGTTAATAAACAATCAAAAAAAAAAATTTGAAAAATTTAAAAATATCAATATTTTTATTATTTTTGAATCGTTTTAATAATTAAAGTTATAAAATGATTAAGAGTGAATGTATATTTATAGATTCCATAAAATCTCGATTGTGTTTGTAAAGGTAAACCGAATAAATTTCCTTCACTTATTAACATAGAAAAACAAAACAAAACAAAAAAAAACCTATATAGAATTATAACAAATAATTTAGTAGTTACACTTTGGTTTTTAATACATCTTTCTTTATTTCGTTATGTTATGCAGATTCTAACTTTTTATGTGATCCTGGTTTATTTTCCTGAGTTAATGCAAAGAGATTACGAATCGAAGAGTTTGGTTTAGTTTTATGAACGTCGCACTAGAAGCAACACCAGGACTATTTGTGACGGACCTCGTAGTTTTGAACCTCTGTCAAGTGGCGATGACGACATCTGAACTGGCACATCCCGCTCTTAACTTTCACACCACGCCAACTGGATGACTTTGAGCCTCGATAGATTTAACGTGCATCAGCCCAGGCTACGTGGCAGATCATTCATGGCATCAAGGACAGAATCCTCAATTCAACGAAAACCGCCAATTGTGAAGTCGTGACTAGGGTTTCTAATTTCCCGTGTTTTCCCATTCCCGGGAATGTCCGGGAAATCACGGGAATGTAATTGTCGTTCCCGGGATTCACGGGAATATTTCAAAATTTCAAAAAATTTAAAAATAAGTTGTTTTTAAATAAAACAAAAATACATGTAAATTCCAAAATTAATGCTTATTTATATAATGAGCTAAAAATACAAAAACTATGTAATAAATTGATTATTCATTTTTAAAATAGGATTTCAGAAAGCATAAGCAATTTATACTTTTATCACTCAGCCTTGTTCTAAGCTTTGTGGCGAACAATCCGGCAGCAGAGAATTCTCTCTCGTCTTCAACTGACGTTGGAAGAATTGTTTTTAGCGCCCCATATAGTTTTATAATGTTTTTTGATGAATTTTCAGTCGAGTCGAACAAATACATCTCTTATTTCATGATTTTGTTGAGACTAGTACTTTTTTTGGTTGAACAATATAAAAATTTTGTTTAGAGTAAATTGCTTTCCCTAATTTTTCGTCCAACGTCGTAGGTTTTTCTTTCAAAATCTCCATGCTCTCTTCTTCTGAGTGCGAAGAGTTGGATATTGAGTCCTCTTTTTCGCAGAATAGCCTTGTCTCTATCATTTGGGCTTGTCTAACCAAACAATTTTTATCAGGCAATCGCGAAATATCGACAGTAACTGCAGCTACTTCGTATTTTCTCCCAAAATTCAGGTTTTGCATTAATCATATTAAATTAACGTTGCGTCTCTCGTTAATTCTTTGGATTAGAGAATATTTGATATTTTTCACAAATTCTGAATTTTGTTCGTTCAATTCTTCAATAACGAATGAAAATACACCTTATACCGTTAGCAAAGTTGCATAATTATTCTAAGCTAATTTTTACCGGCTTTATGCCAGTTACAATTGTAGTCACAGTTTCAAACTGTACATTGGCAATCATTTGTTCTTCTTTAATGTCAATTAATGCTTTTAAAACTGCTGACTTTATTTCTAAAAATCTTTCAAACATTGCCAACAAATTATTCCAGCGTGTTTTGGTATCCAAACAAACCATCTTTTCACAGCAAAACTTTTCTTTAACATCTTTATCAACTTTTACTTCGTTCCCGGGAAATCCCGGGAACGGAGTATAATTCCCGGGAATAGAAAAAGTACAGAAATCTTATGATTTCCCGTGAACCCGGGAAAGAAACACTAGTCGTGACCATGACCACAAGGCTACCGCGTCGAGGCTAAGAATCGAAGAGAACTGCAGCTTCTAATTTTTTTTTTGAACTTGCCCACTATCCAACGGTGAGACTAGAGATTAGGTAGAGGACGGATTAATTGGATTAAGTCCCTAGTTGAAGGTTCTGTTAGGTGGTAAATTAATTGATGACATTGATAAATCAAATCTAGATACAGTCATACCTCTGTTTAGATACCAAATGGCTTACAAACATGTGTTTCAGACAAATCTTGCTATCGTTCATGCTCAGCTCAACAGGAAGCTCAGTTGTGCCTTCTTTAACGCATCATAAGGCTCCCGTCGATACGGATTTCGGAGCATTCTGTTGATACTATGGAATCTCCTACTTTTCTTCTCAAACCTACATTATTGCTTTATTTAAATAGAATAAAGAATATTCGAATTAATGAAAAAAAGGAATGCTTCTGCATGACTCCGTTTTTCTCAGATTTTGCAAGTTTTTTATAATATTTTTTAAAAATATGAAAATTCACATAGCCGCTCGTAAAGTGGACCTAAAAATTCGAAATATAAATATTCGGAAAAATAGAGAAAATACAAAACATTAAAAACGTTTTTGTCCTTCAAAATGCATATTTTATTCAGGGTGTCCCATAATTGAAATGTTTTTCAGAGAAAAGCAAAAGACGAATTGCTCTGATCAGAGTTATTGCAACAAAATTAATTAGTGAATGAGAAAACAGAGCCCCCCTTCCCCCCAAAAAAAATCAGAATTGTCTAGAAATATTATCGAAGAGGCTCTCCTTCGAAATATTATCGTAGTTCGCAGTAGCCAAGCAGTCAATATCATGGACTCGCACCCGGCTTTGAATTCATCGAATCGTGGGTTCGAGTCCATAAGCAAATAAAGACCCGTCGGATATAGAGAGACGGATGCACGTTAACTGTGATAGGGGGCAGAAGTACTCCCGTTGGAGTGACGAGGAAGTAAGGAAAGGGAGGTGCCAGCTCAGAGGAGTCCTCGTCAATTGATCAAGGTTCAAACTGGCGAGGTCACTCACCAATAACTTTCAAAACGACGTTATGAATCAATCACAATAAAAATTCCCTGAAGTCTTCCAAAATTTTTATCAATCAACCATTCATATCTGCTGTATTATCTGTTACGAAGCTAAATATAATAATGAGCATTCATTGACGGAAAAAAATAACTTATTCTAAAATTTTCCGCGCATCAATTCAAAATAACACAAGTCGAAAAATTCTTACATAAAAGTGAATAAAAAATACTTGTCTTCGTCGCAAAATTATTTCTGGAGAGCAGACGGTACGTAAACACTGTCGGTTTCTAGTAAGTTTTAATCCACAATCGAACAGGTTATTAATTTTTATTAACATGTGCTAACATGTCGTTTTGAGAAAATAACGTCCACAAAATGCTTGGTCTTAAATTAGAGATTACATCGTGTTGGGTTCTAAGGATTGACATTATAATTCATCATGATTAAAAATAATTACATTTAGTTTGCTTTTAAGGTATATTAACATTGCTGAGATGTATTTAGTATTTTATCGTCTATTGTTATTTGAATTCCGAACAGAACAGTATAATTTATCGTTTGCTGTTATTTAAGTATTTCATTTAGTAGTTGATTTTTATGGCAGAATCGTCTGTTTTTATTACTTTTGTTGTTAATATTGGCAACGATTTTGTACTTTAGATTATTTTGCTGGTAAAAAGATAAAATGCATTGAAGAAGCATATTTTTCAATGAAGAAGAATATACTTCTTCAATAAAATAAAACTTTATTGGAGAATATATCTTCTTCATTAAAAAAAATTGAAGAAGATATATTCTTTTGATAGTAATTGCTTCTGTGGATCCTGGGTCTCGGAAGCTTACTGAAGCTCTTACATTACTCTAATAATTATTCATTTTGAAAAATTCTACGTTTTCGAAGATCTTAACAGAAAGGAAAAAAACTTTAGCACATGTTTAAATGAAATTAGCAAAGCCAACTTCAATTTTTTTCAATGTTAAAAAGACTTAGCTGACTGCATGAAACGCTGCTTTCAAATATATACACATCTCTAAAAGAAACTATTTACATTTTTAAAAACATTTTAACGTTTTTTAATCTTTGCTAGCCCCTCACCATCTTTAATTTTACGCCAAATTAATGTGAGAACTTGAAACCCCGACAGATTTAATGTGCAATGACATACGACGGGTCTGGGAACCCAATAGCCTAGTGATCATCGTCGCGAACTCGTGGCATGGCATTGTACCGTTGAATAGCGGGTTTGAGTTCTGATGTCACTAAAGATCCCCGTTCAAAGTAGCTGGTGCTCTTTAAACTTGTCGAAGCTCCAAGTCCTCCCATTGGTGTTGTATGGAAGTAGGCTGCAGAGGTGTCGTCACTTGAGTGAGGTTCAAAATTTCGAGGTTTGAAATCAGTAGTCTTTGTGTTGCTTCTAAGGGGGACTTAAATAAACTATCAATAAAATTAATCGAATTCATGCGTCTTAAGAGGCATGAGGACGCGATAACAGACTAGACTGAAAGAATGTCTGGTATTGAATTCACAACCATGACTATTCGGCTGCTGTAATTTGTTAGAAGAATTCAGAAACCTCAACCCTTTAAAAAATATGACGTCACATTCTTATTTCTAATGGGTTTTCTTCCATCTTACATTGTAACTGTGTCTCGGTCAAATCTTTAAGAGCTTTTTTTCTTATATTTTAACCCGTTCAGGACCGTGATCACGAACACGTGATCGCGCTATTCTTTCACGGCCTACGGTATCGTGTATGTGACGGATGTTTCCATGCCACCGGACGAATGATCACATTGGTGTGATTTCAAATTGGAACGTTTAATTGAATTTTTAACGGCCATTAGACGGAAATTGTTTTTTAAATTTTCAAATATCTCTAGCCTTCATTTCCCGCTTTTGTTTGTTGTTATTGTTGGATCTGGGGAACTTGAAAATTTAAACATCTGCATTTCTTCGCTTCTCTTGGTCGGAAAGTTCGAGGTTCAAAATTACGAGGTCCGTTGCCAATAGCACTCGTGTTGCTTTTATTGCGACGTTAATAAAAACTAAACTAAACTTGGTAGGATTGCACATTTAAAAGGGCTGTGATTTACTACACGCTGGGTTTTTTCTTGATATTTTGACGCAGTGGGGGAAATAATGACATGTTTATTGGTTAGGGTTGAGAGTAGACTTATCGTTCGCAAGATGGTATTTTGTATGTTTTTGGATCATTATTATCTTTACTATCGAGGTGAAAAGATTGAAATATCTAATTTGAAAAGTCATGGGGACAATATGTTGTATGCAAAGAAAGGTTTTCTAAAAGAAAGAAAACGCAAGTTGACGTATTATAAAAAAATTTGCAGGGTACGGCTTTGTCCTAATGTAGGACAGTGTTCCGAAATGTATCATAGTCTTCATAAGTCTTATATCTGTTATTTTTTTTTTTTTTTTTTTTTGATATTTAATTCTCTAATATTTTATTTGTATTTTAAATACTCGTAAATAAAAAAAAATGTGTCATTTATATTGTTGTAATCTTTGTATCTGTATAACTTTTTTTAATCAAAATGAATATATATTTTTTTTAAATTCGCTATTATTTTTTTTGAAATATCGCAAAAATTTTCTACCGTATATATAGACGCTATCAATGATAATAATCTGTAAGTTTCAGCGTATTCATTTGAAGGTATGATTTTATATGAATTTTTATAAAATCATACCTGCAATTATTATGAAATTAGGCTTAACGAGAAAAATCACCGGTCTCGCGCGTGCGTACACTTTCAGAGCGCGCAAGCCTGTGTAAGCGGTTCTTTCTCAATTCGCCGGTCTTGAACGGGTTTAAGCGCTTAATTGAGCTGGCATTTTTTTATACACGATTGTTTTGGATGACAATAGGATAGTTTAATCATAGTAAAAATTAATTGATTAAAACTAATTATTTAAAGTATTAAATTCTGCGCCAAGTTTCTCGCCAAGTCGCCAAATGATAGCCAAATCCATCGCCATTGTGAATTGGTTATTGCTTAAACTTCCCTTTGTAAAATTATTTTAATAACAAATTAATAAAAAAAATAAATTTTTAATTTTAATTTTTATTGAAAAATTGAAGGAAAACCCGTGTTCAAAAAACTCGTTTTTTACATGTGTTATTTCAAATGTTTTGCAAGAAACGAATAAAACAGTTCGTATGATAAAATAAAATTTCACACAATGCAGCCCAAAGTTCACAGATCTGGTGGCAAGAACTTAAAAACATGACAACACTGACAAATCGTTTAAAATGAATTTCTGTTTACTTAATCCTTCAGAATTTATTGCTGAGGTATTAAGTAAACACGAATTCATTTTAACGGATTTATCCGTGTTTGTCATGTTTTTATTGTGCTGAGGGAGATGAAAATGCTATCAGATTTTTTTTAATTTCGTGAATTCAGGAAAACATTTTTAGTTGAAGCCTTTTCGATTCTTCCGGGAGAGAACTGCTGAACGCGGAACAACAAGGGAGAGAGGGAGAATTGTCTTCCATGACATTTCGGGTACGAAAAAAAACTTTTTTGGCCTCTTTTGATTAAAGTCTGTTTTTTTCCCCTTTGATTGAAGCATGTTTCTACTTTCGCATAAATTGCAATTTTTTCTTCCATTTATTTTCTTGGTGCGAAGCGATGGCGAAATAAAATATCTGACGTAGGTTCTATTTTCCCTTCAACAACACTTGGGGATCTTTTTATGAAGTTATTTGAATTGAAAATGTCTTCCAATGGATGAAACTTTTTTTTAAAAAAATAGGATTTGAGCTGTTTAAGTGTAATAAATATAATTGAGAATATGCGTGAAGAGATTAAGATTTCTTATCGCCGTCGCAGTGAGAAGGAACACGAGGGTTATTGACAGAATACCCAAGAGGTTCAGAAGTATAAAACGGTACCCCGGGAAACAATCACCCCCCGCACTCAGCGCTCATTGTCAAAAAGAATATTTTTATAACAATGAAGGGGAAGAAATAACAATACATGTTAGACTCTAATATGTAATCTTTGCTCTAACAGTTAGAACAAATAATGGATATTATTTTGAGCCTCAATCAAATGACGAGGATGACACTTTCGTCGACACCTCCCTCTCCACACTCCCCTCCATGCCATTGGGAAGTTTTTGAGCTTCGATAGATTTAACGTGCAACAGCCCCGGCTAGATCTTTAGTAGCTTCAGGGCTCGAACTCACGATTCGACGAAAACCGCCACCCGCGGATTAGCAATCTTGGCCTTTAAGCTACCCTTGATGAGGATTCACCTGATATGACTCTTCCCTCGCCAAACTTCCACACCATGCCAATGGGGTAACTTAGAGCCTCTACGGAAGCAAAGTGTATCAGTGTATCAGCTCTGCTACATGGTATGTTTTTTGTGGAATCAGGATTCGAACCATTGACTCGACAAAACAACGCCGGCTACTAGTTCATGACCATGACCCATCAAGCTACTGCAACTACATAGTTGGGCTGAGAACTGAAAAATATGAGATTCAAGTAGCGACGCATTATTGCGCCGATTCTCGCACCTTTCGACTTTCATTTCTTCTCAAAGATGAAAGAACACCATGTAGCGTAGGCTATAAATAACCCCTCCACAGACTAGTTTTGAACCCCGTTCGTTTCCCAGCTTCCCATTCATTGAAAATATATAGCTCAAAAGCAATAAAGAACAAAATCAGGTGCGGCAAAGTTGAATCCTCTTTTGAGGTATTGTCAATCCATGTCATGGATATATTGGGAATTTATGGCCTAGCTGTGTGACGGCCGACACCGACTTGCACGGGGGGGAAGACGGACATTGTCCGACCTGAGCGAATAGTGTTGCAGGGGACAAAACGGAGTTTCTCTTTGATTGGGTAGTTCTTTGAAAAAAGGAAAATAACTCAAAAGGAAGGCGGGGGAGAGACCTACCCGAGGTCTTAAAAAGGGTGAAGAAGAGAAGAGGAGGAGGATTCCTGCTAAGGAGCGAGAAAGCGTTACAGCTATAAGTGGGAGGCGATTGCCTTCGCTTGCTTAATCTTGAACTTAATCGAACTACATCGAATACTGAGATATTGGAGTTTTTTCAACTATAAGTGTTTAGACGTGCTGTGTAGATATATGCGTTTTGCCTCGGTCCTATGTAATTAGATGTGTTAGCATTGTGTAAAAAGAATCTAGGCGGAAAAGATTAAACATAAGTTAATCTTAACTTTGTTAAATAAAGAATTATCGCCTCTTAAGCTGTGTGATCCCTTGTTTACCACTTCATTCTACGCATTCAGGGATCACGACGTTACAACCAGTTAGGGCATCACTTCCGTTCCGACAAAGAGGCGAACGCTGTCATTAAGGAGTGACGTCACGTTGCATTTTTTCTTTCTCTGTATAGTTGAAAATGACCAAGTTTAAAGAACATTTTTACAAAATTGACTGGCCACAAAGTCACCGTTTTTCCTCCCTGTATTTATTGCAGTCTTATTATTTTTTAAGGTAGTATACCTTCAAAACCCGATTTTTGGTCAAAACATCGATACTTTAATTTTTGATCACATATTTAAATTGATTAAAATATCTTAAGAAATCTGCTTAAATTTTGTTTCTATCTTATTTAGAATTTGAGTTACAACTGTTTTAATATTACTTGACCTTGAATTTCTCTTACCGGAAAAGCTCAGACATTTTTTATTATTGCAAAACGTAATATCTCCAAAAGTTTATGCATTAATGAACCTGAAATTTTATATACGTATTTTCCGAATTCTTATACATGGAACAGACAATTCTTGATACCTTATAGAGAGTAGAAGTGTTTTTATGTTGATAAGAAATGAATATTACAATGACTTTTAATGGAAATTTCAGTGTTAAGAATTCGAACTACCGAAGCTTTCTATGTAAGGGCTACACTATCAAAATAATTGACTATTCTCCAGATAAGGTTATATTCTGTATTATTTAATTCACATAATGTCTACATAATTATTTCCTTTCGAGTCACTTTGTTGTGCGGAAAGTCTTCATTATTGCTTACATTTGTATAAAATGCCCTTTTGATAGCAAAACCATACACTAACCAAACTTTTTTGGGTGTTGTTTTAATTTTGATGCCTCGTCAGATGATTAAACATGCATTTTTATTCAAAATTTACGATAATTAAAAAAAGGTTTCTTCGAAGGTGTAAAATTATCTTAATCAGAAATTTTTCATTAAAGTTACACAAGAAAAACTTATGGCATAAAATGTACGTAATTTTCAACTTTCTGAAATTTAACATATATTTCTCCACATACAATTTTAAAAAATCGAAAGCTTAAAAATATTCTGTCATTAAAGTAATAACAATGATGTAATAAATGCAAACCAAAACATTGTTGGCCACACGACCATTAATCCTTTCGCTACCGGAGGGAGAAAAAAGAAGTGCTTCGCTGGGCCCGCGGCTTCTTACCATGGAGTGACACGCTGTGCCCAGACGATTTTAGATATTAAGCCTAATTCGTGAAAAAAATTCCTCTAAAATCGGCTATTTATTAAAATATTTTGGTATTTATATATCTTATTTAAAATGCATTAAACTTAATATATACAAAAGAAAAAAAAAGATTTAATCGAAAATTGAATGTTTTTTACATAAAATAATTACATAAAAATCATACCATTTAAGAAAATAAAAAATATATTTACTTATGTTGCATAAATTTCATGATCTAATAATGTTCCATTAAATGGAATATATAGATATAAAAGATAAATCTTATTTTGCTGTATGGTATATTTATAAAAAAAAATCAAAGTACAACGTCACATGTCTTACACACATATTTTGACGCTTCATGTAAGATTTTGAGTAAAGGGCACATCTTAGTCCTTTTTTTTTTACTTTAATGTCTATGCACAGATTTGGATTATTTTAGCTAACACTACTGTCAGATTCATTAATTATTTCGAAAATCTCAGTATCAGATAAATACTTTTTTTTTTCATCATGACTGTCGCTACAAATAAAAACCGATCGAATGAAACGAACAGCTGAGAACATCTGCTACCAAAAGTCCTAACCCCCATAAAGGACCATAAATTCTCCTTCGAACTTCTAAGAAGCAAGGAAGAAAGAAAAAAGCAATCCAAAAGCAAGTGCACCTTTTAAATCATATCATTATACTTAAAGAGCCGCGCCGCAACACGTGCTTTTAACGATTACCCGCCTCCTGGTAGCCAGAAGTGAAATCCAAGCCCATATCACCTAGGTCAACACTCCAAATAACCCATCTATATAGATATCGCGGTATTGTAACGCCATATAGTAAAATTAAAAAAAAATCAAATAAAACGTTCTCATCAAGCGTATCTCTATTGATACGTTGCGCCTTAAAAGACACTCACGCAGCCTATCGCTCTTGATACGCTGGGCACAGGAGAGCCAACACGAGCGTATTGCCTGTGATACGCTGGGAGCGAACGGGTTAAGTTTTTTAAAAATGTTCCTCAAACTGGTTCATTTTCAATATTATGGAGAAAGGGAAAAGGTGCTTGAAATGACCCCTTTGATAGACTGGTGTCAACAGCAACTATCGAAAATCTTCTCCGGCAAGGTTGTTGGACTTAATTACTCGTTAGCGTAAGAGAATGGAAAGGATAGAGGACTAATTTAATTCTGAGTTATTGCTGTGTGGATGCTACATAAATCGAAACAAAAATTAATGAATGCAACTTAACTCATGAAATTACATTTTTCTTTCATTTCATTTTTAAATCTTCATTTGCAACAATATTCAAATAAATATAAATGAATTGTGATACTTTAACGAAGAGCATTGCCTCATTTAGCGCAACATTTTTATTTGTTAACCAGTTTTCACAATTCTTGTTGACCTGAACACTACGTGCATCCTCCTGACATCCTATTCGCTGTTTGACATCCCTTTTCACGCACGTGTGCGCCAATGCGTGATTCACCAGGAAATCCGTCAGAGTAGAACTCAGGTGATTGATATTGACACCAGGCTTTATTTGTAGCTTCAATTTCGTCTTTGGAACGAAAGTGATACTGCTTTAAGTTCTTTTTCATCATGAGGTTTGGATTAAAGTTTAAAGACCAGGTGAAAATTATACCGACATATCAATTATATTTTTTTAATAATAATAATTAAAATTTTACAGTACCACGCTCCAAGTCTTAAATGCATCGGGCGTTTTTATACGCCTGGTTAAAACGATACGATACTTGCCCTTGGAATACATAAAATTATCTAACGAATAATATTTTGCATAGAGCTGCTACCAGTAAAACTACTCTCACGGCTTTGGAATACGAAGGAATTACTTATTTCAGAAAAGTGAGAACGGAGGCTATGAGAAAGGCGAATGTTTTTGGAACGGTAAAAGTCATCGCATAAATGAGAAAGTCCATGTTACTGCACCATGACCCGTCAAATGACAGAAGATAAGAAGTGATTCTCTTTTCCGACTTATTTTTAGAAACTTCCCAGACTTAGTACCATCAACGTCTTAATAAAACGCACCGAGAAAATGTGTTGCTTGTTTAAGGAAATAAATTCGCCATGAATCCAGCTATCAATTCCTCAAATCTGATGTTGGTCTGTGTGTCCAAACATGTGCGTTTCAAGATACATCACACGGCAGCTAAATTCTAACCTGTTTTTAAATTCCTACTATTAGCTCACACTCTCCCTATATATATATATATATCTTGTTCAAATTTTCAATCGTTAATAAAATACTTTTTATTCATCCACTCAAGTTCAAATACATTTTTTAAAACTTGTAGTGGATGACACTCGATGTTAATACAGCTTTTTCAAATATTAATTCATTTAATTAAATTTAATTGGTGAAAATGCAGTTTAGCTCAACCAGTTGGCGCGATTTGAAAAATTGCCAAACATGGCGATTTTTTTTTTTTTTGGCTGAACGTTAAGTCTGCGAAACGGACCCAAGGTAGCCGCATTTGTCAAAATACCGCCAAATAATTCCTGTCGCCAAGGGCAGATAGGCTAAACTGTATTCCAAACTCTTAATTTACCTTTAATTTACCCTTAAACATTTAATTAATGTCATTTGTTTTGCAATGGCAAATTTGGTAGAGCGTTGGCGTAGAGTCTCCATGCCTTCGGATCGAATCTCGTCGAAGCATAAAGTTTTTTTTATTTGATTTTCAAATAATTAATTTTTGTTTTATGTAAGAGAAAAAAAATTTCTCTTACGTAAGATATTTAGCGGGATATAAATTTCGGAATAAATTCCATCAGTGACGAAGAGTGCAGATCGCTGGAAAAAATTTCTTTTGCCACTTAATGTTGTGATTCTGTCACATGTATATACATATTTATATTAATTGTAATTATTTAATAAAAAGTAACTAAAATAAAAATTTTCTTCGTTGAACTAAGTAGGAATTTTCTTTAAATATTTTTTTTTATATTACTTGTTTATTACTCTGTTGCTCAACTCCTTATAACACATCAATCAATAACTCCCGATACTAACATTGAAAACAACATTTTTTTTGCAAATTCTTTTTTTATTCATCAACATAACACCTTTTGTTAATCACCTTTTAGAGTGATACAATCGTTCCAACGCTTTTCCAAATCTTCCACCCCCCCCCCCAATTTTTTTTTTTTTTTTCCCGCAAGAAATCTTTTTTGTTGCGAGTAAATAGCGATAAACAGCTTTCTGAATCATCGACTCGTTGCTCCATCGAAAGCAATCGCGGCACCCACTTGGAAAAAACCTATTTCATGCTCAATTTTTCATGAAGGATAGTAAATACACTTCCATATGATATCTGTGTCATCTCAGCAATCTCACGGAGCTTCACTTTACGATCTTTCATTGTAATTTTTGTCACTTCACTCACATTTTCCGGTGTAACGGCTTCCACAGGTCTACCCGAGCGTTCCGCGTCATTTGTGTCGGTACGACCGCGTTTAAACTCGGCAAACCACCGACAAATCGTTGCTTTTGATGGACAAGAGTCCGGGTAACATTTTTCAATCCATTGTTTCGCTTGCACGGTGTTTTTACCCATTAAAAAACAATGTTTTATCAGAACACGAAACTCGGTTTTTTCCATTTTTTAAACAAACTACAAAACGACTTTACTCCAACCTCGATAACTCAGCTGTTTCTGGTCCGATCGACTTAAAATTTTGACACGTTTCAAGCAAAGGTTAGTACTCTAGAAAGACCTGGTTACTGGTTTACTACGAGCGCCATCTCTGGGTTAGTCTCGGGAGTTATTGATTGATGTGTTATTTTATATTTTCGTTTCATTTTGTGAAAGTAAACAGTTTTTAGATTTCAAAGCGTCCCTCTCCTTATCCTTCAATACGCCGCATAATTACGTGCACCTGTGCGAAAAACGGTGACACTGGGAAGCGGTTTCTCGTAAGTTTTTCTTAGCAGATAAGGGGTTTATTTTACCTTCTCCTATAGTTTACAGTAGTATATTGCATTAATTGCTCGATGGTGATTGGTGAAAAAAATTGAAGAACACAACACTTTTTGAAATTCAAAACGTCGCAGTAAGAACATTTCCAGCATGTAACCGAGTATTGGCTTTCAGTGGAGCTTTTGCGCCGTATTCCGAAATGAACCGCACTGTTTCAGGGGACCAGGAATCATATAAATGAACATAAGAACAATGAAATGATGTCAAAAAGTTATATTAACTTTAAATAATGTATCACGGTTATTATGGCAAAATATATTTAAATAATCAGATATAAAATGTCATTTATGTGTCGACCGTTTAATAAGTTCCTTAGGAAATCCAAGAGAGGGCACTCGTAGCATCGAAAATATTTTTTTTTATCAAACATCATGACTCACGAGGCAGCTGTCCAAGTCTCAGTTACTTGTAATCATGATCATGCCGCCTTTCGCACCTCAAAAATTCTTCATTGTAACCTTTCCGGCAGACGAGAGCATCCTCGCCTTATTTAGAATAGATTCACCTAAAGCAACCCATTGTTTTGATTGTTGTGGGATTTCCGGTACATAATGATGAATCCAATTATTAACCATGGTGACAAATGGATGCAAAATGACGTCGACAACTCGACGCGGTAGCAACTAAATTTTTCTTTGGCTGCAAATGACTATCAAAACTAACTTATGAATCAATGTCAAATTTGTTTCGGCTTCGCTTAACATATGGCAGCACACGACGGTAACAACAATTTACCTTAATGATGCCATCTGTCTTCAAATATTAATACTTTTTAATGTACCATTGTATCCGACCAACTTTCGTAAATTTATTTTGAATAAGAACAAAGTTAGATATCACTCAACTTTTGGCACAAAGTAATGATGTAAAAGATAGTTGTTGGGAAAGATTCCCAATGGAATGGATTAAGAAAAATGAAAAAAAAAAAAAAAAAAGAAAAAGCAAGCGATTGAACTAAAGAGATTTTGTTTTTAGCTTGATTGTTTTCCACGCAACAATAAAGCGCTTCTTTTTATATAATTACGAAGAAAAATAAATTCTGTAACAAAAAATTGTTGAGAAAACTTTGATGTTAGTGAAGCATCATTTCGGAAAGCAATTAATTTTCCTTTTGTTGGACATCAACATCGCCTAAAATAAAGCAAAAAATGTGTTATGTACTCGAAACCTCCCCGTAAAAAGCCCACTAAATACAGAAAATGATGATAAATTCATAGGTCATATGTAATTAATGTGGTCTTTTGCTTGATCAATTATTTTTTTCTGCTTTTACAAACTCTAGAACTGATAATGGGAAATTTTGTGTAGGTAAAAGCATATTCTCAAATGATGATATAAGAGAAAAAATGCAGCATAATATAGAAAAGAAATTTTTTTCCAACAATTCCAGAGATACCTGCATAGTTATTAATAAAAAAAATGAAAGAAATATCTTACGTAAATGGGATATTTTTACGAAGAGAATATAATGCGATGAATTTTCCCTCCTAAAATATGGCTTAACATCTTTTTGCTTAATATTTCTCCTCTGATAAAGGTTTGAAAAAAATCAATGAAAGAAAATGGCGATACTGTAACGTTTTAAAAAATATTTGATGTATGAGCTTGTATGCGAGGAATTGAGAAATTGATTTTTTTAAAAAAAATATTGCTTATAATATTACTCAAGGCTCCCTAGAAAATTAATGTATTCTTATCCTTACGAATACATTTTTTGTATTGTTCTATTTTCAAAATTCTTTTTGTATCCTAAAGCTACAAGTGATTTGATTCATTAGTTTTCTTGTTCTCAGGTTTGGCGTGGTGTGGATGAGGAGAGGGGGGTGCCAGCTCAGGTGTCGTCCTCGTCACTTGACCGTGGTTCAAAATTACGAGGTCCGTCGCCAATAGCCCTCGTGTTGCTTCTAGTGCGACGTTAATATAAACTAAACTAAACTAATCTTGTTCTCAGGCGTCATTGGTGTGTTGAGAACTGAAGAAAATTACACATGGAATGAAGATGGAAGTAGCAAGTCGTCATTACCATCAATTTTGCAACTTTCATCTATTCCTGAAGATCAAAAAGAACATCAAAGAACACCACTTTCGTTCTGATGACGAAATGTTCCCTTAACACGTTCAAAATTCTATTTCATTCTATAGTAAATATATCTTAACACTAATCTTCTTTTTCCGAATTTTATTAATGACTGAGTAATCTAATCTACCAAAGATCTTTACTAACCAACTTGGTATAAATCTTTTGCTGTCTTGTCAACTTATAGGACTAATGAACAGAAATAAGTGTGTGTGTGTCTGTGAGGTCTCAGGTGTCATCCTGCAATTAAAATCCGTTTTAGATAATATCTGACGATAATAATCTCTGATAAATGGCATACCCTCGGGGTGCAAATGGACGAATGCGCCCCCGCAAGAGATGTCTTCGAAATGGAAATACTTCAGGGTAATTTTCTTTATTATACCATTACATAATATTTTTTAAAATTTTTAGACATAAGAACATTTTTTTCTTCTCCTTCACAATTTTTTTCCCATAACGATGAGAAAAGAGGATTTCAACTAAATGAAAAGAATAAAAAAGTCTTTGCTATCCTTGAAAGAATTCCTCTGGTTCAGTGTTTGTAGTTGAAGAGGGAGGATAGGGGGAGGCATCTCTAAAAAATGCATCCCCCTAAAATACAAATTTTATTCCCATGGTATCTTCATTAATTATCTTAAATGTTCTTGATTTTTGTAATTTTTTTTATTTGATAAGATCAAATTAAGACTTAAAAAGTTTTAAATAGAAGAAATAAGATTGATATAACGTATTATTTACTTTTTACCAAGTGGTGATTCTAAACTAAAAATTGCTTCCGTCAAGGCAATGATGATATACCCCCCCCCCCAATTAGTTTCTGGGTACACCACTATCCTTGACAATAATAATATCTAATGATAATAATCTAATATATAGTTTTATTCACATATAATGAAGGAGTATCCAATGCGTATTACATTAAACCAAGATAGAATACCAAATTTATACCCGATATCGAATATTTTTGTAGCATTATTAATGTAACTAATCTTTTACTAAAAATATCACACTTTAATTTTCAATGTTTCTATTGTTGTGTTGTGACTTAGTCCACTTGTTCTAGTCGAAATATAGATCTTGTGGAATAAGTCACAACAGTTAAGTCCACAAGATGAAACATTTAAAAAAAAATCTCGCACGAGATGTGTAGTAGTAAATATATTTTCTTTGTCAGGCTCCATATAGTTAATGAGATGTTTTGAAGATGCTTGAGAAAAATTGTAATTGGTGCTGATGGGGAAAACTTTTTACTCCCTGTCAAAAGTAAGATTTGAAGTGCCTCCACTAGGAAATCTGGTGGTTTGGACGCTTCCACGCAGACATGAATTTGTCTGATTTACCATGAGTGAGTCGGATGCGTCTTCTGTGGTTTGAAATTTTTATTTTTGAAATGGCTATAAGAAAAGTAAGTAAAATATTTGGTCTCCTGATAGAATAGAGGCTTCTTTCTAGACCAAATTATCAGCACTTTTAATAACGAAGAGTCTAATAGGAGAAGGATCCCATTGGAAGTTGGTTTCCTATTTCTGCGAAAGATGTTTGAAAGTTTCGAGAATAAAATGAGCAGCTCCATCTCCGAACTTAATTCAGTTCCTCAGTTGCTGGAGGCAATTGTGGATACCTGTCAGGATTCAAATCTCATCGAATGAGGTTTCGGTTTTAATAGCATTGAGTACTTCTTCAATAGCAATCAGTCCTTATCTGAAAACTGAGCAAAATTCTAGATTCCTAATCTTGTGTTCATTATAGATAGTAAAGGCTTTAATGAAGACACCGCTGTCACAGGCATTGCTTTTATCTTTGCTGCCGTTCCTAATTATACATAATTATTGATAATGATTCATAGCATTCACCAGTGGCTTGACGATGAGAAGGAATATTGGTATTGTAATCCTCTTACCCCGCCTCATGAATATTACTCTATACTGACATATTTGATACCGATTCTCTTAAAAGAATTTCAGAAAAAAATTAACAATCGTACTATACAAGTACCGTTCTCTACACCAGGCCTGGACAATCCGCGATTCGTAAGGGCGCTTTGGCCAGCCAGGTGTCAGCCTGCGGCCCGTGGAGCTGGGTCATCTGAATAAAGATTTAAACTTTCATTGTACATAAGAGTTCCAAAGAACATTCCACCATAAACGTTCGCATCATACCCTACTATCATGGATATATCTCACTACCTGACAAAACTTTTATCTCAAATTTTCTTCAATCTTGTTCAAAAACAATTACAAACCACGTTTTAAAAGGGTCATCTGGTTCGATTGGGTGAATTTGAACGATGTATAACTAACCAGCAAACTTACTGAAGAGCGCGGGGATGCAGTACTAGGACATTGGGAGGGAATGCGACATGCGGAACATGCGAAATAGCAGCAGCCAGTCTGTCTGAAGCAAGCCTAATGTATTTGATGCAGAAGCGTATTGTTCCAGACAGACTGACTTCTCGGTGTCTTTTGATCGCTAATAATTTAGCACCAGCCTTATGTTGTAACTGCAAGACAGTGTTTTTCAAATTGTACTTCGTGTAAATATATTCCATTCAATAAAATTTAATTTCCCTTAATTTATAGCAAAATGTCTTTGATTTCTCTAACGAAATTCGAGAGGATTAGTCACTTCCTACGACTCGAAAGGTGAAAGTTGCAGTAGTTTTTAAAATGTGAATTTGAATCGGCATCGAACTTATCACATGCACGCACTTACGCGTGCATACACACACTATATATATACATATAATGCGGAGTAAAATATGTTTCCAATGCGGACCTCCGGAAAAAAATTGTTTAATATTTCCCTATAGAAGAACAAAAAAAAAAAAAAAAGTTTACTTCCGTTATGATTTTTAATTTTTGCATTTATTCTACATCCGTTAAAATAATTTTGAAGAAAAAAAATACTGAGTCTTACTAAAACGTTTTATTATTTTGTTCTAACAATTACTAATATATTTTGGCCTATGCGTTAATTTGTCTTTATTGAAACCATTTGGTAATAAAACTAAAGGAGAAAAATTGCTGACAAATAGGAATTTAAGCACTTTTTTGTGGCATAAAAGATAATATAATCTCCTAATTGTGTAATAATGCTGTACAAACATAAATTGTCACTACGAGTAACATAAGCACTAAAAGACAAATCAAATTCTATCAACTCGTACTTATTTCAAGAAGATGAACTGAAACGATAAAAATACCTTCATTATTACATATATGACCACCCACGCGACTTTCATTTGTTAGAAATTGACCATTCGTTAGAATTGATAGGAATGAATTTGGTTCCATTTGTAATAGTAATGGCAACCTTGGTTAGTAACCTTATGACATCATTGCATTAAGGTCGCTGACTATGTTTAAAATATTTGTCCGAAAAATAAAATTTTTGTCCAAAAGATAAATTTGTGATATCGTATGATGTCAATTCTCGAATCATTAGCTTTTCTAAAACTACTTTTATTTTCTGTTCACGATAAACTGAAACGATGTTTTAGTGATTTAAAAATTACATCAGATCTGTCAACAAAATCTGAAGTATTGACTTAAGCTACGGTTTCCGTAAGAAACCGTTGCCGTTATCAAGCAGACATAATATTACGGTGTATGACGCTATGCAAACCAGTGACGTGGCGCTCTCGCATTCATCTTCTTTTAGGAATCCACGGTATCTGGTTTACATAGGCAAAGTTTCAGGGATGTAATCCTTCGCAACACTGCGGCCTCCAAATAACGGCTGCTCTTTCCTGGTAAACTATAGCTTAAAGGTCCTTTAAATTATCGGAACCTGGACGATTCTTCAAAGTTCCACTCACGCAAAGCTTACAAAAAGAAAGTACTCACCAGATGACCTTCAGCGTAGGGTGCGTCCACCATTTCACTTCCTATACTCCATCTCCTATCCTCGTGAGACATGAACCTCGGTCTCCTGTCATCGTTATGACCACCTTCTCCACCACTGCTGTGTCTCCTGAAGGTGGTGCGTCGCATCCGGGTAGCCTGGTTGCCGTCTCTCAAACTGGTCATCGCATCCAGCGACCGTCGCGTAGCACGAGGACTGGTCCTCCACAGACGAGATGGACTAAGCTTCCTCTGCAGAGACTTAGTGTCCAGAGACATTGAGTCACGAGAACCCGTCGATACCCTAAAAGGATGCAAAATAATTCAATACCTTTATCAATTTATAGTTTCAACATGTGCGAAGGATACACAAAAAGTACTCAACTATGTCGATAGATGGCGTTGCTAAAGTTTGTTGGTATTACCATTGAGTACTGCCATCTCTTACATGGTGTCAAAACAGATTTCAGACAACTGATTTATTGGTTAGTTTTCTGACTAATCAAAATTCGATTCGTATCTCGATGAGTCATCGATAATCTACATCACCAATGATGAGATCTGGCTTCGACATTATATAGTAGAAACCAATCAGCAATGTAAACAATGGTTTGCATTTGATTAATCTACTCCAAAGAAGTCAAATGGAATTCATTGTATTATATATATATATATATATAATATGTGTGTGTGTGTAATTTCTGATGATAATCATTATTAAATATTTTACATTACATTTTGTTTTAGAATGCTTACTTTTTTGGTTAATTTTTGACTTAAATTTATATTTCTCTTTTTGTTTATATTTTTAATTGGTTTTAAAATATTTTTGAAGATTAGTTAAGTCTAATTTGTAATTTTTTATAGTGAAATTGAAGATTTTTACTATGCTTACATGCTTTTCTTCTGTGGTTCATTTCCTGAATTTTCGGTACGTTACTATAAATTTTTTATAATGTAATTCACTGAAGTGTGCTGAATTGATCATTAATGATCGGAATAGACACACATTATTCCATTCGAAAGTATAGAACAGTATTAATTACATTATTTTTATTATTCTAAATTTTGCATTTCTATTTCTGTTTTTCTTTTTAGTTGTTTGGTTCTTTAATATTTTGTTTTGAATTTTTGGGTTTATAGGTTTTAAATTTTATATTTTTTCATTCTTTAAATAAATTTTTATCTATTTGTATGAATATTAATTTGTTTTTGAATGATTTCATTGAATATTTAGTTTTTTTCAATAAATTTTGCTTTAGGAGTGGATATGCTTAAATTGTTATATGTTGTGATTCATGTTTTGGTTTATATATATATATATATATACAAATTTATAAATTATTTAAAAAAAAAGATAAAAAGAAATATAGAAGTAAATTAAGAAACAAATGAAAAATGGCACCCAGCAAGGCAAAAAGCAATTTTGGGATGAGGACCGAATAAGCGGTGTTAAACTTGTTTAGTGGTACCAAATTTTCCGCTTTGCGACTTGGTAAACTGATTTGGGAATTCCAAAGCACAAAAGAGTTCAGAGATAAAAATTTGCAAAAATATATTTTATAATTCTAAAAATTATTAACGAATCAAGATATAAAAATTACTAACAAGAAATGAAGATTCAAATATGTGAGTAGAAAATTAGAATACTCTTCAAACAAACGCGAAATGCTTCAAGATGTATAACAAGTCCTCGAAATGCAAAAAAAAAAAAAAAAAAAAGTAAAAAAAGTAAAAAAAACCCGTCATCACTTCTTAAATTCAAAAAGATTTAAGCTGTTCTTTGACTAATAGCTGGTTGGTAAGAAAGCGTAAAAGGATACTGCATACTGTTGGTAGGTAATTAGTTGTTTGGTAAAGGAGTAGAATAATCCACAGAATGTGTAAAAATTGTAAACTGTGTAAAAGTAAACAAATAAATAAATTATTCACAGCTAGATTTATAAGAATATATATAAGAATCCGAATTTGCAGACCAACTGTCATGTAATGGATTTGAAAATGGATCATGATTCGAAAAGATGTTTTATATATTTGTGATGTATATAAGTATTTAAGAAATTTGTGGGATATTCATGCTCTAAACAACTGCTGATTTTTTTTGTTGATATTATTAAATTCGACTATTTTTTATGTGGTTAGTTTGTTAATATGTAATAAAAAGTTTAATCAAATATTCCTATAAATAGACATATGTAAACTGCTGTTACAAAAAGGAATTTTAACTGCACTGAATTCGAATCCCTCTCTTTTATCATATATATTACTGTTAACTTCCCTACTTAGAGCCTGCCTCTAGAGGGCGTTCATTTTGTAAAGGGAAGAGTGTGGGATGTCACACGATCCCCTTAGACGGGACCTGACCGAATCTCCGAGAGGAGCTGTTGTAAACGAGCGGTAGCAAGTAATGTAATAAATATTGTTGTTGTTATACAACCCGATGTGTTTTTTGTCTAAGGACAACCGTGAACTGAAATCTGAGGTGATGATGATTAGTTTTAGTTAGTTAGTTTTAGTTATTAATGAGTATATTTAATAGTCAGAAGCGGGATGTGTGTTAAAGCCCACGGTCAGACTGACATGTATTTTTTGTAGGACTCTAATCTACCGGAACTGTGAAAGAAAATGTGCTAAGAAGTGATTTATTTTGAAGTGTATCGAATTAGAGTTAAATATGTCGTTCCTCTCAAAAGGACGTAAAAGTGACTTAATTGAGCTTGACGAAAGCTCGAATTTGACGAAATTGTCCCTTCGGATGCTACCTATGTGGCAATAAGGGACATCATCATAAAAAGTGAATTCTATGAAGAAGTTTTCGCGAGAGGATGTCTCGAAAGAATAATTGAAGATAGGATTGAAAAAGAACAAAGGTTAGAAAGGGAGAGGATTGAAAAAGAACAAAGGTTAGAAAGGGAGAGGATTGAAAAAGAACAAAGGTTAGATAGAGATAAGGAGATGCAATACAGAGATAAGGAGATGCAATTTGAACTAGAAAAATTAAGATTAGAAAAATTAATAATTGAAAACAATAGAAGAAAACAAAGAATAACCCAAGAGTACTATGAAAAACGATTTCAGCCTCAGCAGGAAAAGTTTGAATCTGAATTGAAAGAAAGGGACGAGAAGTTTACCGAAATTCAGAAGGAGAATGAAAAATTACCCGAAGCTATAGGGTTACAGGATACCAGTATTGAAGAAAAAGTGCTTGTTGATGGAAGACGACTTCAGTCTCAACAGGAAAAGTTTGATTCTGAACCGGAGAATAAAGAACAGAAATTATCTAGAATCCAGGAACATAATGAAAAGTTAACGCAAGCCATACGGGAACAAAATGTCGTTAACAGAGGAAAAGAAGAAGCGTTATTAGCACCAGCGATGCTACCGAATGATAAAGAAAAAGTGCAAAGAGAAGTGCAACGGAAAATACAGACAGGAAATAAAGAGAACAGAAAAAGAAGACAGCAACGATGTCAAGAAGCATTCACACGTTTAGAAGGACAAAAATTAACTAGAGCTCAGAAAGCCAATGAGAAAATT
>BMAW01044437.1:23852-88328 GCA_019974015.1 Nephila pilipes
TATATATATATATATATATATATATATATATATATATATATATATAGTTACATTCCTTTAAGTTTAATATCATTTCTTCAACACTGGTAAAATAATTGGATTCTCAATACCGGCAATACATAACTATTATTATTCGTTAACTATTTATAGAAAAATTGTATAAAAAATATGATATCTGTTAAATAACTTACAGAAATGTCAATTATTAACTGAACTATAAAAAAACAGTTATGATCAAATTAAATTTCCCTTTCCCCATTTTTCTAATTCTTTTCTACTTTTCTATAAAAATGTAACTCAACTATCAAATAATCTTTTAGGACGAAAACTGTTGATCATTGTATTAATGCAAATACGTAAGTAAATCTGATGCCTGTTTTTATATGAATATACGACAGCCACACTCCTGGCCATTAACTGCTACACCCGTGAAATTTACACGACAGGTAAATTTCATACATGTAATGATCATGGGGTAAATTTCAAGGTGACAATGATATGCAAATGTTTAGCTTTTCAACGAATCGATGCAATACTGACACCCGTAGCGACACCTACAATCTGTTTAAATGAAGAAATTGTACATAATGTTCACACAAATTACTTTTGAACGTTGTCGCCTGGTGAAAAATTGTTGTGATGCCCCGTGTAAGAAGGTACTAACAGATTTATGACTTTGATAGAGATCGTAGCGTAGTCTACCGGGATTGCAATTTATCGTATCGCAGTATTACAGCTCGCGCCGGTCGAGATCCCATGACTATCCTCAGATTATGGAATCGATGGGTTCAGAATGGTGATACAGAAAACCATGCTGGAACTCAAAGTCCCGCTATCAATAACATCCGAGAAGACAGGCGTGTTACCCGCATGACCTTAACGGATCATCATTAATGAGTCAAGAAATATGATCCCTGAGTCAAGAAATATGATCGTTTACAAAACAACAAGTGTCTTCACGAACAGTTCGATGACGTTTGCAGCAACATGGATATTCAGTTCGTCGACTACGACTTCGGCTATCCTTGACATTACATACCAGACAGGTGCGCCTTCAAAGGTGAGATCAACGACAAAATGGCAGTAATGGCATGACGTTATCTTTTCAATCTTTTCAGATGAATCTTGTTTTTATCTGCAGCATCACAATGGTCATATCAGCGTTTGGCGGCATCATGGGGAACGCACATTGCCAGCGTGCATTCTACATCACTGTACTGGACCATCACCAGGAGTGATGGTAAGGGGGGCTATTGGATACATGTCTCGGTCACCTCTTGTTCGCATTGAGGGCACTTTGAAAATGGCCGTTACATTTCTAGTGTGTTTAGGACCGTGGCTCTACCCTTTTTTTTCGACTCCTGTAAAACACTACGTTTCAGCAGGATAATGTACGACCACATGTTGATGGTATTGTACGTATCGAACTTGATAAAGAAAATGTTCGGCTGCTACCCTTACTAGCACGTTCTCCAGATCTGTTTCTGGAACTGCTAGCATGCCAGTCACTACAGTCGATGAATTGTGGCATCGTGTTGAAGAGGCGTGGGCAGCTGTACCTGTACATGCTATCCAATCTCTATTTGACTAAATGCCCAGGCGTATAAGAGCTGTTATTTCTGCCAGAGGTGGGTTTTTTGGGGTATTTATTTCTCAGTATATATGCTTCCAAATTTCTTGAACATTTAATTACTTGTTATTTCTCTAGTACAATGTATTGGTCCGATAAATATCATTTTGTTTGCATTTCTTCCTGGTGTAGCAATTTTAATGGGCTGTAGTGTACTTTTCTTAAGACTTTATTAGGACTGCATAATTTTATTGTAGATTGAAAATGAATACGGCTACTGTGGATGCGACCAATATAAAGCTCATCTACGAGATCTTTTCAACACTTTACTTAAAAAGAAAGTTGTTTTATTCACAACAGATCAGCCTTTTCCGAATAATTTGGCGTGCGGTAAAACTTACGATGTCCTTGCTACTACAGATTATGGAGCAGGTAATAAAATTCTTCTTACTTTTTGAAAGTTTAGTTTCTTAAAAATATTTTTATTTCGAAATGTCACATTGTAATAACAATTACAAAACTATTTCCAATAATTAATTTGAGCAAAATTTCTGTTATAAAAATGAGGTAAAACTTGTTATTATTTGTAAATATACTATTTTAAAAAACTGATAGAAATAATTTTAATTATACATTTTTCAATTACGGATTATTTTTTTTTTTTTTTTTTAGTAATTGATTATGAAAAGGTAATTCTATAAGATGACATCGATACAGCAGTAAATCGCTTGGTCTTATACTCTCTGGTCTGCAATCTGTTTTTGTACCATTTACAAGCAAAAAATTGTTAGAAATTAATACAAATAAAATTATTATGATTAAAAAATACAAGACATGCGCAATGTAATTTTTTTCAACTTATAATTCGAGTTAATTTTTAATTTTTCCGTGAAATTTTAATTTCTCGTTAATCACTATTTCATTTAACAAGTAAATGCTTAGAAAGCATCCATTCATAGTAAAATCATTATGATATTAAAGTCATCTGGGAACATAATAAATATCCGCTTTACAACTAAATTTACTTCTGAGATGATATTGAAATAAAAGAAAAATTTTAAATTGCTCGTTAAAAAAGAATCCAACTTAAAAGACTAATGTAATATAGGGGATTATGATAACGTAATTTTTTTTCATGCTACGAAAGGAAAAATTTGAAATTTTTCTTGCATAACCAAGATATGGTTGAATTCGTAATATGTTGAAATATTGTATATTAAAAATAATTGAGATGCAAAAATTACAGTATCGTTCACACCAGAAAATTAAAAGTACTTATTTTAGTTTTATTTCTTTACTACTTCGAAAATTAACTTATGATTTTTAACTGTTATTCTAAAAGCAGGGCTATTGGAAAGAAAATCCTTTAATAAAAAGAGAAAAAAAAATCACTCATTTTTGTGAGTTAATTTTAAATAAAAAAAAATAATAAGAGCAATTTTTATTATTATTATTATTATTATTATTATTATATATATATATATTTTAAAATGTTTTAAAAAAGGTAAAGAATGTTTTTGCGTGCTTTTCGAACCAAAAAATCTATTTTCAAAAAAATTACAAAAAATAAATTTTTATACGGTCCCCAGGTTCTATCACTTATATTTAGGAAAAGATGCAGTACACAAAAACAAAGTAAATACAAAGAGTTTCATTTTATTACGATAAAAACTGGCCGAGTTATGGAACTTTGAAAATCATACATTTCATCCATTTTCTCGGCCATTTTCAAGAAGCTAGTAAGGGGCCGTCTCCGAAGTGAAATTAATTGGAACTCTGCCAGGAAACTTTCGCTTTTGCACGTCATTCTTATGTAAATCATTTTTAAATTTAAAAGTATATACATTATGTTAATAATATAATAATTAAATACTTAAGAAATAAAATTTATTCTGTGTACGTGTAAAACAAAGAAAAAATAAAATATTTTGGACGAATAAATTATTTAAAAATCAGTTCCAAAAAAATAGACTTATTTACTACGGCTGCAGACTGATTTGCTGCGGTACTGATCATGGCGAACGTTAAGAATCTGTTGTGTTGTCGCTTGCAATTGCATGCAGTCGTATTCTTATATTACGAATTCTAGTACGGGAGAACGAGATGTATACAAATGAAGAATACTGCGAAATAGTACTATAGTATAGGCAGCGTAATCGAAATAAGAGAGAGGTGGCAAGACTTTATGCCATTAAATTTCCCAATCGAAGACATCCATCTTATTGTACAATTGCCCTTGCTGTTCAACTCTTGTATAAAACTGGGAGTTGTCAAAGACATATTCATTTGTATCCTGCCACACCTTCAAGCTTACGGATACCCGTTGAGGATGTTCTAGGATATGCCCTGGCTCATCCTGAAAGTAGTGTCCGGGATATTAGCAAGGCTTGTTCCTACTCAAAATCGACGGTGTGGAACATATTTCATACTTTCGGTGCATATCCTTATCGTCCAGTCCTGGCACAGGAATTAATGTCCGGAGACCAGGAGCATCGTTTTGATTTTTGCAATTTCGTGTTAAACACACTGGATGAAAATCCAGATTTTTTGAGTAAAGTTTTGTGATCGGATGAATGCCAGTTCTCGAGGCAAGGCACTATTAATATACAGAATACGCATTATTTGTCCCCCGAAAACCCACATCTAATACGACCGAATCGCCACCAAGTGCGTTGGTCTGTGAATGTGTGGTGCGGAATATAGAGGAGCACCTCAATTGGCCCAATGTATTTCAATGGACCTTTAACATCAGAATCATGCACAGAAATTTTATCTGGACCGTTAGCCGATTTTTAGAAGATGAAGTTTCCTTATGGGATTTACAGCAGGATGATGCACCCGCTCACAAATCTGCTGAATCATGTACATTTTTGGCGCAGACATTTGACACTCGAATAATCGGCTACGGAGGTCAACAGCAGTAGCCGCCGCGATCATCCGACTTAAGTCCTCTGGGTTTATTTCTCTGGGGCTTCCTAAAAAGCAAAGTGTGCGAACGTGAATCCACGAGTAAATCCGATTTACTCAATCGAATCAGCATGGCATGCAGGGCTGTGACACCAACTATGTTGCAGAAGCTACAGGCGGAGTTTCTGACTCGGGTTCGGTACTGCATTTCTGCGGAAGGCAGTCATTTTGAACATTACTTAAGTTGATTTGGACATTCTGATATATAAAGCCCCTGATTCATGATTGGCGCATCATTCCACATTATGCTAAAATTTGAACGGCAAATCCTGTATTCTTTTGCTGCTATTTGTTAAAACATGCTGCTTTAATCTTTTCGGTACAAGTTGTATTTCTTTAATATAACTTTTATTGTTTGCCATACAGCAATACAAATTGTCAATCTATAATGTTTTTTACGATGTTTTAATATTACTATGGTGTTTTTCTTTTGCTCTTTCTGTAGATAGTGAATTACTGTTCTCTAAACTCAATTTATATACCACCCCCTTTTCTGAGCAATTCAGATGCTCCAACTTTATGTAAACATAACTCGATCAGTTTTTATCTTAATAAAATGAAACTTTTTGAGAACTAAATATGTGATATAAACCTGGGGACCGTATAAAAATTTAATTTTTGTAATATTTTGGTAAATGTGTTTTTTGGTTCGAAAAGTACGTAAAAGTATTCTTTACCTTTTTAAAAACATTTTTCAAATTGGAAGTGCATATCTAAACCGAACGGTTCGGGAATTAGCTATTGGGTCCCATTAAGGCTGGACACCCTGTATATATATATATATATATATATATATATATATATATATATATATATATATATATATATATATATATATTTGTGTGTCTGTCTCGATAAAACGCATATTTTTCAGGAGCTAATGTTACGTTAAATTTTGGACGGTTACGTTACACTCAAGCCGACGGTCCACTTGTTAATTCGGAATATTATCCCGGATATCTGGACCATTGGGGGCATCCACATTCGACGAAGACCACCGATAGTGTAGTCAAAACTTTGACTGAAATGCTGACTGCCAACGCCTCTGTGAACTTGTAAGAATTATTTCCTTTAATACCTGCTTTCATAAAAAAAGGTTTTTCGTAAAAAAAGGTCATGGAAAAATTTATTTATGAAAGTTTTATAAACAGCATGTTAATCTCCAGAAAAATTAACAAAATATTTAAAGTTTTGTTGTTTGGTTCCTTTAACTCGGGGAAAAGTTGGGTCTTTTCTAAATATTTTTAGAAATATTTAATGATTTTTATGGTTTAATCGATGGTTTCCATTTAAAGAATGAAGTATTTTGTAACGTATTATCTCAATTTAAATCAATGTATAATCTTAATTAAAAAACAAGAAAAAAATTTAAGAAATACCACCGAGAAAGAGAGAAAGAGAGAGAGAAAGATGGAAGCAATTAAAACAATTTTTAATAAACTCTTTCATGAAACGTTTTGCTAAGAACAGTTTAGCCATCAAAGGTGTTAACTTTTTTTAATAATTATTCAATTACTCATTAGATTTAATCAGGTGATTATAATATGATGATGGAATGGAAATTTGATTGATTGATTTATTCATTCACTAACTCAATCTCTCACTTATTCATTCATTCATTCGCTCGTTCTCTCACTCACTCACTCATTCATTTATTGATTCATTCATTAGAAAAAAATATTCTGAAGACAATTTATTTTGAAAAGTGATTGGGGAATCATTTTATCGTTGACGAAAACTATGGTCCTTTGTCGGCTAAAAATATAATAAGCCATTATATATAGTTATTAAGAAATCCTCAAGAAATCTGAAGCCTTTCTTTTTATAAGCTCTTATTTAATTTGCTATAATAATATGTATGTATATAAAAATCTAGTACTCGAATTTTAGCCCACCTTATAATCCAATCAAGCTGAAATTTTGAAATTTTGCATAGTTTAACTCCAATGATAATCTAATCCTATGGCATACTCAAGCAGTGATGCACTTGGTGGGGGAAGAGCATCTCTACATATTCGTAGATGATCCGACTACATGTGACATTGCAGGAAAAATTTCAAGAAAAATCAGTAACTTTCGACCTAATCGAGATATCTCCAAGATTCCAGCCTTTTCTAGAAACTCCCTCCTATCTCCAAGTTTTTGATCAAGTCGCCAAAATTGTTACTGATTTCGTCAATAAGGTTAAGGGGTCATTGCTTAGGCTTGCGTTGGCTGACCGACAAAATCTCTGCAAATGTCTCTATACCCTTATACGAGTAATGTTGCAGGAAAGAATCATCTCAGGTTCACAAGAATGTAGAATATTCGTGAAATGGATCGCCAAAATAGGGGATATATTAAAATGAACACACAATTTTGGTAATGGGCCGTATTCTTTACGGAGTAACAGAAAGCGTAAAATTAAAATTTCTTTCAATAGTAAAAAGAAAAGAAAAATTATTATAAACTGGTTAATCTTTTTCATATCAGAGAAAGACTGAAAGACACGTAGAATTTTAATCGCCTGTGTAAAGAAAAAGAAAAATTATAGTTGTTGGTAAATAGTTAAAAGATGAAAGTTCTAAAAGATGCCAGTAAATAAAAAAAAAATTAATAACGAAACAAATATTTTTCCCATTCGAAATGCTTCACATTAGCCTTTTCGTGATAAAGGCATACAAAGCTACATCTTGAAAGCCATTGTACCTGTAAGGAACTATCTAATATGCATCTAAGGTACGCTCAAGCAAGCGGGAACGATGCGATACAGGAAGAATATACCAGGAGTGATTTCCAAAACCTAACATTTTGCCTTCATCTACGTCGAACATGGCTCGTTTCGTTATATTAAATTGCCAAGGAATGTCAGCAAAGTATCGGAAGCCGAAAACGGAAGAGCCAGTCATGGGAAACAAGATTTGCTTGTTCTTCAATTCAACAAATGACTTAGATCGCTTCCAGATTTTCGAGCTCAAATTATGAATATCTGACCCCATATTCTCCCCACACTAACTTTTAAAACTTAATTTTCTTTTTATATGCATAATTTCATAAGAATTATTATTGTAACCAAGAGATCCTTGCTCGACAACTAGGGCTTAGAGCAGTGATTCTCAATTACTGGTTCGTGGACCGTCGCCGTACTGCAGATTGCTGTCCTGGTCCATTTAAAATTTGAAAATAGTTATGTCCTTTTAAGGTTTTTGAACCTCTCATCTTTTTTCCACAAATGTAAACCTAAATATATATATAATGTATACTCATCAAAAGGGAACATAATAAATATATATCCTAATTTGAAATAATTAAATATTTTACATGTTCTCCTTTGAACAAATCTTTTAATGAATCACCTCGAAACGCTGCTACCACATTCGAAGGGTTTGGGGGCGGCAGGTGACAATTATATATGCAAAGTGCGCAGGTCCCCAAAACGAATGAATCTCCAGTTCTCAGCCGTCTCTTTCTCTTCGGTAATTAAGTACTATTTGAGCTCTGCCGTCGAGTCGTTGTAAGAAACATTTTTTTATTGAGTTCATGTATATTTTTTGAAGGGGGGATGGTCGGCTCGTTTATATTGAGGAAGTGGTAGTAAATCCTTATATCCTAGATGTGTACAAAAAATATTTGGCTTTCAAGCAACTAAAAAACTAGAAACTATGCCACTTTCGAAGGGGATTAAGAAATCGAAATGTTTTGCGATTCAACTTGAGGAATCGCAAAAACTTTAACGTGAGCAACTTTGATATCTTACTTTACTCTTGAGATTTAGTGACAATAAAGACTTATGAGAATAACTTAAGTAACTTTACTGGACGGACTACATGCTCAGATATATTTAATAGCTTTATTGAGTATTTTCAAGCTCAGAGCAGGGAATGGAGCAAAAGCATGTACAGTGTACAGACGAGCTGCTAGCATTACTGACCGTCAATCAAAAGTAGTTACAAAAATAAAAGAAATCGTGCTCTCAGAAGTTTTGTTTACTCATTGCATGATCCACCGGAACACCTGGTAGCAAAGAGCTTTCTTCTGCATTATATATAGTGATGAATGATGCGGTGAAAATTACGAAATTCGTTGTAGAGAAACGAATTCCAGGCTATTTACAGCTTTGTGAGAGAGTATGGATTAAAACCCTCCATGCAAAAATGAGGTGATTATCAAGAGAAAGGTTTTTGCACATCTTTTTGAACTAAGGGAAGAAATGATGCAGTTTCTGCTAGAGCGAAAATTTGACCGAGTAAATAATTTGTTCAATGAAGAATGGCTAGCAACGTTTTCTTATATGGCCGATATTTTTGCTTTCTTAAACTTAACATTTCTCTTCAGAGTCCTTGTGCGAATATTTTTACACTTAGAAATAACATGGGGGCGTTCAAAAAAGGAGCTCTTTGGAATAACGACAGAGAAAAGAAAAATATAGAAATGTTTCCATTTTTTCGGAGAATTCTTGATTTCTGCAGACATCAATCAAGAGGTCAAATTCAATGTAATAAACCAAAAGTTAGGACCATTTCCGAAAACTTTAATCATTATTTTTCTAAATCCGAAGATCCACATAAAAGTAACCTATGGATTAATAATCCCTATTTGGAAGGTATAAATTCGTACGCACTTGATCTTCTTGGAAAGGAAAAACTAATTGAATTGTCTTTTGATGTTACACTTGTATTCAGACATAAAATGCAATCGTTGTCACGATTCTGGATATCTCTCGATAAAGTATAATCAGCTACCTGTTATAACGCTATCAAATTGTTAGTCGTTTTTCCGTTTTCCTTTTTATGTGAAAAAAAAAGATTTCAACTATATCCATAATAAAAACTAAACGAAGAAATTTATTGGATGTTAACGCAATGCTTTGTCTCGCAAAAACAAACTTGAAGCCGCATGTATCAAATTTAATAAAAATAATTCGAGATAAAAATCAACGTTTTTATATGGTGGCAAAGTTTACATAAAAAATTATTGAAATATTAGTTACAGATTGTTGCAAGTGTCTAAATATTGCATTGTTAGGCAAGTAAGAACGATTCCCAAAATTTCAGAGCTCTAGCTAGATGGGAAGTTGGTTAAATTAACTATCGAAAAATTGATGATACTTCTAATACACACACACCAAGTGAAATGCATAAAAACGTTAAAATTAACTAAAATTAATTCATCCGGTAAGTTAAATTGTTGGAATGCAATTTAGTCAAACCACTCTTGGAGACAGAAATTATTTGGCGGTATTTTGTCAAATATGGCTACCCTGGTATGTCGTTGAAACCTGGCTACATGGCTACCTGGTTTAAGTCGTTGAAAGGTATCCGAAATCGTAATGCAATAAAAAATTTAACCATCAGTACGCTGGAATACGCTGGAAAGCTTATCGAGCACATAGGCCGCGGAGCGGCCTTCAAGCTCAGGTCGGTATAGTTCGCTTCTTATATACACCTGCTGAGTGCGCAGTTCCGATGCGCTGTAGCTCCTGCTATTCATTCATTAGACACCAAATTTTTATCATATGCATGTTCGGTTCAAATGTTTTTGCTTACGAAATTTCATTACAATCGGGCAACTCCTTCTTGGTGCTTCGGGTTTGTTTTTTTTCCCTGTTTTTTGTTATAGAACATATATATATATATATATATATATATTTGCTAAGATAATTGATTATTTATTCCTTTATTATTATTTTTTTTTACTATTCATTTATTGTAATTTGAAAATTTCTTCTTAATTATACGAAATGGAATTATATTGAGATTAGATGTAGAAAGTCCTATTTTTTATAATAATTGCTTCTTTTTCAGTTATATGTTTCATGGTGGAACTTCTTTTGGATTTACAGCTGGTAAGTATGCTTTTATATTTAAAAATTTCAGATAATGCATAATTAATACTGTGTGCTTCTTCTTTTCTTCTTTGAAAACATAAATTTTCCCTTAATATTTATATTTTCTCTGTATAATTATTGAAATACTACTTACATTCTATGAAATGAAGGAATTCGAACGCCTTTTAAAGCCCTCAGAATCAATGATTAAATTAAGAAATTCGAAACATTTTTATTAGAGTTACTATTTTATTATTAATACTGTTGATCTAAGAAAACTAATGACAAAATATGCATTTTCTCGATTAGATCGGATAAAAAATTTACCGAACTGAAATGCATTTATTCGAGTTCAAAACTGAATGTGTATGTTTAACGATAAATGTGATGTTCCTTTATAAATATAGTATTCAAAAAAAATTGGATGAAATATATTCGATTTTTTTAAAGCTCTCCTTCCATATCTTTCCGGTAACACGCATCTAAAAGAAAAAGTAATGTAAACATTTTAAGGTCTGAAAACCCACAAAAGAATCATTAAAATGGAGACAAAATTATTTCAAAAACGGTAAGAAAAATGTGATTTAAAGGGCAGTTGACTTCGTTTAAGAAAATGTATTCCGCTATTTCGCTGTTCGTTTCGTCCGCTTTCTGATTATAATGATCTAAGTTTTAGCCATCCAGATTCTTTTTACAAAACTTTTCTTTTTCTTTTTTAATTTAATAATCTTGAAAAAGGAATTATGCGAAAATTAACTCACCCAAATTACATTTTATTCTCCAATTTACTTCTCTCAAAAGATAATACTGATCGAAAAGAATTATATGCGAATATTTCTGTGGAAAACTATTTTGAAAAACTGTTTAACCTCAAAGTCTTCATCTGGATCCACTCAGATAGATTAATATAACCTTCAGTAAGCTGAAGCGAAAAGCATTTTCTTATATATATATAAAAATCATACATTCCTTATTTTTCGTTCAATGCCTTAAAATTTTTTTCTCTTTCCTTATACATATAATTGAAAAGTTAGAAACTTTTTCTAAAATTTACTCTCTCTCTCACACACACACACATATATATACCCGCTTATTTGATTTTTGTATCAAACAAACTTTTGTGGTACATGTGTAAAATCACACTGACCCTATTGCCAAATTAAGAAATTTTCGCCAAACTATAGTTATATTGGGATAATTGGATAATAATAAAACACAACTCCTCAAATTGTTCTGTGCAAAATTTTACAAAGGACAGATTTGACCATCAAAGATGCTAACTAGTTGTATTGTGATTCAATTAAAGATTAAAATTAAAGCGAACGATAAATTGTTAATTTGGATATATTTTAAGCTAAATGTAATTTCACTGCAGTAAAAGGAAAATAAAATAAATTTTTACATCATAAGTTATTCTGAACCATAATATTTCGGAAAAAGTACTATATTTCAATTGAAACTATTGTGAATCTGTTCGAGGAAATCAAATTAAATTAAATATGCTACGCGCATTCACTTTATTTTATAAGTGTTCAGGGACGACATTTTAGGGTCGTTCAAAAATGAAAAACCCCTTAGTGGCTTACAAATTATCGGTGTAAAGTTGTAATTGTTATTTTATTTGGAATTGGTCTTTAAATATTCTTATTGAATTAAAAGAATTAGAAAAATTATTACAGCAATGAATCATTTATTTATTTATTATTTTCAATCTTAGGTTCAAATCTAGGTGATAACTTCCAAGCTTGCCCAACAAGCTATGATTACGATGCACCTTTAACTGAAGCTGGAGATCCTACGCCAAAATATTACGCAATTCGTGAAACTATTGGAAAGGTTATTTTGCCAAAATTATGTGAATTAATGAAAAATATAATTTCATTCTGTTTTACATCCATAATTTTATTTCAATGCTACTTCTAAGTTAATCTTTCAAAAAATTTACAGAAAAACATTCTAAAGAATGAAAACAATGCCAACTTTTAACAACGAAAAAAGTTAAAGCAAACAATTATGCTATGAGAATCAAGCTTATATTATATATTA
Organism: Nephila pilipes; assembly: GCA_019974015.1. NCBI lineage: Eukaryota > Metazoa > Arthropoda > Arachnida > Araneae > Nephilidae > Nephila > Nephila pilipes. The sequence continues at coordinate 36,242 of BMAW01044437.1, forward strand.
AAATTAAAGCAAATGATAAAATGTAAAAATAGAAAATAAACTATTAAAGCTATTGATTGCATTTTGTTCAGATAATAAAATTAAAGCAACCGATAAATTATTAATGTTAATCTTATAGTAACTATTGTTGTCATAATATAAGAAGAAAATTGTTGCTTATTTTGTCAATCTTTTCTCAACAGATTCAATTAATAATTACATTTTTCCCCTAGGACGTAAAATGTTATTTTTATCGACCATTCGATTTCAAAAATGAGATTTCTGTTTCCGTTTTGAAAATAATTATAAAGATTACTATTATGATATAAATAGAAATTTTTTATTGTAAGCTATAATTTAATATAATGGATTGCAGTATGATGCAAAAATACATTTCCTTAAGAATTCTTTGTATCGATGTCTAATTAATTAAAAATTTGTTAATATACATAGTTTTTAATATTGTAATTAGAAAATTCAGCATACATCTTTTACGAGAGTAGCAAAGAAATATTGTTCAGTTTTTATAGAAAAAAATTAACTATACATAGAAAATAAAATATTTTTAAAATACCTAAAAATTATTTTTGAAAAAAAACTTAAATGTTCATTATACTACGAAGGAATAAAAACATCATTAGATTGCTCTTATGATTTCTATTTAAGAATTAAAGCGCTTTTGAACTATAACAGTAGTATTTATTTGCTGCTTTAAGTTTATTTTTATAGAGGTAGAGCCAATAATTGTTTATAACTAAATCATAAGCTGTAAATGTTTCTACATTTTTTTTTTACCTGGATCTCCTTTTCTGTCCACTATATTTCTATTAATAGATTTTTTCTGTAATTACCAACAATGTATCCATCTAGAAAAAGGAAACAATTTCTTACAATGTATTTCAACAGCAGTTCATAAACAATAAATCTATTTATTCTTATATTACTTCTTATTCAAAATTAAAAACAAAATTAATTTAAATTAGATATTCTTGCATTTTTAATTAAAAATAAGTTTTTTTTTTTTTTTTTTTTTTTTTTTCTAAATTGGGTTCGACTAGTCTATGATTATGTTATCAAAGATTGAATGTTAAATAGATATTATAATTCATACACGATTCGGTAACGCTTTATGACGTCTCTCATAAAATAATTTTTATTTTCCAGTTCTTTCCTCTTCCTCCTGATCCTGTACCTCAGCCAGCTCCTAAAATGAAGTTGCCACCGATAACTTTGAAAAAAGTAAATCAGATATCGATTCTTATTATTTTAATTATTTATTTGAATTATTTGTTTTGAATTTATGTCACTCTGAAGCTGTGCTTGCGAAGAGCTCTTCACAAAAATTAAGAAGACCGTCACCATTAGCTCTCGTGTTACTTCTAATAGTGTGACATTAATAAAGAATTAAAAACTCTTCTTCCTCACCACAATACGTGAGGATTTTACGTCACTGTTCAATTTAATGTATATTGATTGATGAATAGCTTATTAATGTCGCTCTTAGAAGCAATACGAGGTGCTATTGGTGACAGACCTCGTAATTTTGAATCACGATCAAGTGACAAGGACGACACCTGAACTGGAACCCCACTCTTGAAATTTCGACACCAACCCAACGTGAGGATGTAAAGCCTCGGCAGATTTAACGTACATCATCCCCGCTACCTGAAAGTTCTTAAAATTTAACGCACATTCCTCATTATTTATACGACCTTAAAGTACTATACATTTTTATAATTTCTCTTTTCATACTAGAAATGCAATGCATCTAACTTAAATTTTGCGACAAAAACGTATGGCGTCAAATGATATGAGGATGGGAGCAGTCAATGAAGTGGATAACACGAAACAATGGTACGTGTTAGGAGAAGGAGTCTTCAAGTTGTATGGCACCTTAACACTTCCAAATAATTATTAAAAGTAATATTCTCCATCTAAGATTTAACTTGCAAAATTCTGCACATTCCTATTCACAGATACATTTTGCAGGCGCGCCGTTACTTCCAACTTAGTTCTTATACTGCTACCATTCTTATAGAACGTCATTTGAATATCTTGGGTTTTAATTAGGATAAAATATTCAAAGAAATTAACATTTTATATCCCATTAAACCACAACCTTTCAATGCACCTGCCAAATGTCCATTAGAATAATATCTCATAGATATTGGAGTAGGTTGAATTAAATACACAATAGATATCCGAATAACGTGATTTATTAACAGATTAAGAGCAATTACACTCAGCCGAGAACTCTCTCAAACTGAAAATCCATTGGTTTATATACTACATTAGAATATTCTAGAACACCATTCTGGTAACGTAAAGAAAATTCTGGAAAAAGTTTTAAAAATTATAATAGAAAACAATTCAACAAAACTTGAACGCGAATTTTAATGATATCAGCACTATGTTTTGAACCCCGGAATCCCTGCTCTGTAGACAAGCATTTTGTCCCTGCGCTATCGGTGCATGAGCGCGTCGAGGCAATATAATAGACAAGTAATAGATTGTCTGCAATCCTTGACTTAATCTAAGGGAAAGTTTGTGATTGTGAAATAAAAAATGAAAGCAGAATGTATAATTTTAACGTGGTAAAACTAAATCTCCCCCCCCCCACATCTCCAATCCAAAATAAAATATATCGTTCATTTATTTACTAGTGTTGAAGCTGAATATATATATATATATATATATATATATATATATATATATTTACTGAAAATTTATGAAAGAATAATTTAAAATATTTAAAAAGACAAAAAACGAGAAAGAAATGTAATAATTAAAGAAAAATAAATGAAAAAATGGAACCCAGCAAGTCAAAAAGCAATATCGGGCTGAGGACCGATTAAGCGGGGTTAAACTAGTTCAATGGTACCAACCTTACCCCTTTGCGACTTGGTAGGCTGAATTAGGAAATCCAAATTGCAAAAGAGTTCATGATTAAAAGATGCAAACAAATTCAGCGATAAAATCTACAAAAATAAAATCTATAATTCCTGGTAGGCTGAATTGGGAAATCCAAATTACAAAAGAGTTCAATGATTAAAAAATGCAAAAAAGTTTTAACGATAAAATTTACAAAATAAAAACTATCATTCTAAAAATTATCAACAGATCAAAATATAAAAATTACTTACAAAATTCAAAGAAATGAAGATTCAAATATGTGAGTAGTAAGACGGAATTTTCTTTAAGCTTCAAGATGTATATCACATACTCAAAATGAAAAAATATAACACATCATCACCATATAAATTGAAAAAAAGATTTAAATCATTGTTTGATTGGTAATAAAATGTAAAAGGATGCAAATAATTGGTTGGTAATAAGTTGTATGGTAAAGGAGTATAACGGTCCAGAGAGTGAGTAAAAATGTAAGCTGTGTAAATGTAAATAAATAGATTCTTCACGGCTAGACCACTAACAAGCCGACTTTGTGGACCTATTGTTGTGTGGTGGATTTGAAATTGGATCACGATTCGCAAAGATGTTTAATATATTTGTGATGTATATAAGTATTTAAGAAATTTATTGGATAATCATGATTCAAACAGTTGTTGAAGAATTTATTCATGTTATTAAATTTGTCTATTTTATGTGTGGTTAATTTGTTATTACGTAATAAAAAGCCCAATAAAATATTCCTATAAATGGATCTGTGTAGATTACTGTTCCAAAAAGGTATTTTAATTACATGGAATTTGAATCTCTCTCTTTTATCAAAAATATTACTAATAAATCTATTGTCAACTATTTGCAAATCGAGATCTAAAAATTCTACTGTATTTGAATTAAGATTAGTTTTTAATAATTTGAGGTAATTAGGGTAAAATGAAATATTTGGTTTAAAATCCTCAGTTTTACCTAAAATAATTAGATCATCTATGTAACGAAAAAGAAAGTAAGAATCATTGTCAATCTGTTTTAATTCATAAAAATGTAAATAAAAATTGGCCAGACAATTACTAGCTGGACCTCCCTGAGGGAGACCCTGAATTTGTTTATAGAGATTCTGACCAAAAATTATAAAATTCTCTTGTAATACAAGTTTAACGAGAGTATTGAATTTTTCCTGTTTTATTGTTTGATTTAAATGATATTTATTGTATAAAATTGCAAGAACCTTAATTAAATCTTGAATATCTATTGAGTTAAAAAGGTCTTCAAAATCATATCCATATACAGAGAATACCTCTTGTTCCTTCATGTTTTTGATAATTTCAAAACTATTTTTAACAATAGCGGTATTCTCAATATTTTCAATAGATTTTTGAAGAATGGATTGAAGAAGTTTGCCAGATTTAGTGATATAGGTGTTATATCCATTCGTAATACTTCGAAATTTTACAGGATTTTTGTGAAATTTTGGCGTTAAGAAAATGTAAGGAAATTTAATGTTTGTAAGGTGTAAACCCACCTTCTTATTGAATGCCAAAAGACGATTATTTATTTCTCTGTTACTATATTTGGATAATTGGAAAGTATTATTATTCATTACATGTTCACTCAATAATTTATGACAGTAAAATTTGCAAATAATTGCATAATTTGCAGGAACCTTATCTACATAAACGATAACAAAATCCTTCTGCAAATCATCTATATCAAGTTTTAGATCTTTAATTGTAATTTCCCTATCCACTTTAAAATTCAAATATAGAATTTTCTTCAAAACACATGACCTAAATTCATCAAATGCCTCAATTGGCAAACCATATTTAATTGCAACCTTAAGAATAAAATTGTCAAAATCATTAGTAAATATATATATATATATATATATATATATATGCTTGTAATAAACTATAACCTATCCTCATAATTTAAAGTTATATTTACTTTATTTTGAAGACGACAACTACTCACTTAAAACAAACTACATAATTAATTATATTTGTTTAAATTTTGTTTCTTAAATTCTGCAATATCATTTATATTTGAATTACGATATTACAGGTTATGTCTATATGGGATTATATTGATAAAGCAAACAACTCGGTTTTTTCAACTGTTCCTCTTTCATTTGAAAAGCTTTTTCACGTGAGTATATACATCTTATGCCTTGGGGAAATGGTAAAGAAAAACGAATGAAAAAATTTCAGTTAAAAATACTAATCATTTAAGTATTTAAGATTGTTTTGATGGATCAAAACACAAATTTCAGTGTACAGGAAGAGAAATATTTTCCTCTATTATGATTTCAGAAAGATATTTTTTTTTTATTTTTAATATTAAGTTTATATCTGTGTGTTTCGTATCATCCAAGATTTTCTTATTTAAACAATATTCAAAAGTTTAAGTAAAGTTACACTAAAATTACTAGTTTCTTAAACTGCCGTCGTTGAGGAACCTAAATGATTGTTTCTGACACAATTAAGCCTTAAAAGTTCTTGGATGCTATAAATTTCTTTAAAATAGTTAGTTTTAGTGTAACATTACACAAATTTTTTGAGGAAAAATTATTTTATTGTTTTCTGATTCAAAATTATATGTTACACTTGAACAAAAAAAAACCCGAATATCTAAATTTATGGGATCTATTAGTTGACTTTATAAGATGTACAGCAATAAATGATATTATCCCCTTTAAAATAGTCTTTTTCATTATATAGATATCAAAATATTTCTTCTTCTGTAAAAATTTTCTAAATATTTGCTTAATAGCTACAGCATTATCCAAAACTCTTTGAAAGTAATATTGCGCTGCGAGTCTATCTGGAGTATATTCCAGAGGAGATTTCTATGGGACATGTATTTACTTCAAATCCAAAGAATATAGTCCAGATCACTGATATGGTTACAGGTACTTTGTATTTGCATTATTGCATATTTCGATTGAATTTGAGTAAAAGCCCCGGGAATTATGATAATTCTGCTAATGATTAGTGCTAAGTATTTTCCCTCTTCTGCTTTTTTTCTAGCTGGATAGTATGTCTAGGGTTGGGACGTTTCCTTAGATTTTAAAATATTTACTTGAATTATAATCTTCATTGGTGCTTTTCTTCCTCCGTTTTTGGTCTTCCTTGTCTTTCCGCATTGATTAAGTCTGCGCGGCCATCTTTGAACTGCTGGCGCTATTCCACAATGGCAGTACGTGACAATGCATGCGACAAACACTATCTATATTTCTCGATGAATCTATGCACTTGTGAAACATTTTGCCCTCAAAAAACGCATTGTTTTACGTTACGTACTTCAATGTTGGAGTAAGTTTGCAGTTGAAGCACCATCTTTTCTCATACTTACTACACGATAACGGTTGCCATTATCCAAATAAAACCGCTATCATTGGAAGCAATGGAACTCAATTATCGTTTGCACAAGCTTTGTTCTTGTTGCGCAAAGTTGCCGTCAATGGGAGAACAACTTACTTTTTGAATGCCCGCTGCATTTGTCCTCTGATTTTCACATTTTTTTTTTGTTGTACCTAAAATCTACATGTATCTTCCCTGTTATTTACTATCTACTTTATAGCATAGTATCCATCCCCTTCCATGCACTAGTGCCAATACATTACTAGTTGAGAAAATTCATCGTAGAATTACGATGGTTGTTGTTGATACCAGGCTTTAATGACTGATTTCACCTCATAATCAATTGTGACTGATTTCACCTCGTAATCAATTGTGACTGATTTCACAATAGTGATGGCTCTGAATTTGCCTTTTAATCTCTAGGAAGAGGTAAAAGCTGCAATCGCCATCTTTTTCAGTTCTCAAAATACGAGCGAGCTAGGGAACAAGTACGTTATAGAAAAGACACACATAGCTTTCAGATGCAAGAATTTTGAAAAATGGGTAACAAATGTAGAAGTTTTGACCAAATAGGCCTTACTTTACAATCAAGATTGATATCTGTTGTTAAAGAAATATTGAAAAACTGGGTTAAAATGGAAGTCGATTTTTTAAGCTTAATATTGGAGTCAATATTAAGCTTAAAAAATCCAATATTAATCTATGGTAAATTTTACTGAATCGGTCCTTACATTATCGATATTTCCCTATGAATCTTCGTCCACATGAAATGGTTTTTACCAAAAATCTACTGTTTCGATCACTTCAATGATGGAGTAAGATTCCAGCTGATGCACACTTTTTTTTTCTCGTACTAAGTGGCAATGGTTACCATTATCCAAATGAAATCCCTATCGAGGAAAACCATGGAACTCAGTTACCGACTGCTCATTGTATTACTGTGCTGCTCATTGTATGGGAGAACAAGCGTAACTTACTTTTCGGGAGCCTGTTGTATATTCATAATGTTCCTCCCTCTTCTAGTGTTTTTAAATTTTTTTGTTTTGTTCTAAAGCTATTTATGTGCATAGGAGAAGATTTACCATTTATTATTTGAGATATAAAAATATTATTTGCCGTCTTATTTAAAGCTGATTGCCCGACCATTTCTCTGTGATATGACAGTTATAGTAAAAGGTTCATATATTATTGTTGGTTAATTTAATTAAATATCATCAGCCCTAGGACCATAGTGCTTATAAGCAATACCTTTAAGACCATTAATTTTTTCATCTGATTCATTATAGAAATATTTTGTTTACGTTTTGAAAAATATATTCCCAAATATTTAATTTAAGAAGATCAGCCAACATAATGTTAGGAAATGTTTGAATTCTTTATTTAAATATGCTACTATTGTACTTTTATCAGGGCTTAAGTTAAGTTTCCACCATTGCGCTATTCTTTACAAAGTATTTAGAAATTTTCTACAGATAAAATCCAGAGATTAACGAGAGAATTAAATAACAATATCATCGGTATATATTAAGCCTTCAACTCTTGTTTCCAAAGTTTCGAAAATATCATGCATATATATTGTATATAATATGGAGGAGAGCACACTACCTTGAGGTACAATTTTTAGAACAATTTCTTCGATGTGAGAGAACCCTTCCATTGAATCTGTAAAGATAAATTAGTGAAAAAAGTTTGAAGCCATTTTTCGAGTGATTTCAGTTTGAAGACACTTATATAAATGTTGAACCATGTGCTCCCTGTATATCCTAACTTATTCCTACAAAGAATTGTTTTTCCAGTTAGGCATCTTCAAAAGCTTTGTATAAGAGATATGCTGTGGTTTTGCTGTCTTTAAATAGTACAAATCCCTAATGATGGGAATAAGTTTTTGATTCATTGTTAGAAAAAAAGAGATGAGCCCAGCTAAAATTCTTTCGAATGTTTTTTTGGGGGGGAAACGAAGTTATAGTTAACGGTCTATATGAAGATGTTTTAGTTTTATCTGTACAGTGTTTCGATATCGGAAAAATTGTTGTATGCTTCCTCGACTGAGGTGCTATCGAATTCTCAAAATAACATTGCAAATAGTTTAAAACAATAGTAAGCAGACTATTATTTATTTTTTGAGGGAAGTTGCAGGATTCTGATCCAAGCCTCGAGTTATGTTTTTGGATGCTTGAATAGCTCTATTTAATTCAGAAACGTGGGATGGTTTACCAAACATATTGTCTCCTTTGCTGAGGAAATCCAAAAATAGGAAGGAAGGAGGTATTAAGAATGCAATGAAGTCTAAGAAATATTAACCTGAAGCTACTATATGATATACCTATTATATTTGTTAGAAAAATATAAAAAATTGTTTCTGATTTTTTTTTTTTTTTTTTTTTTTGGATAGACAGTTTTTTAAGGATGTTGTAAAGTTCTTGGATTAGATGCATTGTGATATACATATTACATACTACAAAAGTATTTTATTCATTTTATGAAGGAAAATGTTATTTACCATTGTTTTTTGGCTATTGAGGTTTTTTTTTTAATTTATAGATTTAAATTTAAAAGTTACGTTTGTATTCTATTTTATGTTGCTATTGTATTACATATTACAAATTTTATTGAGGGTTTTTACTTTTTTAGATTTTGAGTGACAGTGAAATTTAGATATGGATTTCTTGAGTTTCTTCTACTTTGATTTTTTCTTTTTTATTTCTGGTTCTTTAGCATCACAATTTGTGGAGGAAACTGATAAACTCTAAAGCTCGAAGTATTTGTCGGCATTATCAGTGTTTGTATTAGGTGTTTTTGCGATGGTCAGTTTCAAACTAGCTTTGTTAATCGTATTTTGATTTGTTAATATATTGCCTCTATTTATATGGCTTATGGATATTGCCTCTATTTATATGGCTTACGGATTATGGAGTTAAAGAAAGAAAGTGGTCTATATACTATTTGGATGTGACAGAGGTGAATGAAGGACATTCTCAGAGTTGAGTGTGGCAAGGCACAAAACTTACGAGCAGTTACGAAACTTCCTCTTCAAATTTAACAGTAAGTTTGATTGCACCCAAAAACAAAAGAAAGGAGACTTATAATTTCCGACTTTAGAAGCAACGAAGGATTTGCTCGCGATGCTGCAGATATTTATGTAGGAAAAAAATCTGGGGACTCCCATGACGAAATGGATGGTAACCATTTCGAGAAATGGTTTGAAAAATGTCATGCCAAAATTAATACTCACCAGAATCATTGTGATAGACAATGCCCCCAACCATTTTGTGTAGAAGGAGAAAATTCCCTCAGGTTCATGGGGGGGGATTGCAATTCAAGAGTGGTTATCAAAAACAAAAATTATGTGGAACCAAGATATGATAAAAATTGAACTTTTGCAGAAAATCAGGGGAGTAAAACATTTGTATGATAATAGTTATAGAGTAGAAGAAATTGCAGAAGCATTTGGACATAAAGTCTTAAGACTATCCCCTTATCACTGCATGCTCAATCCCATTGAGATTACTTAGAGCCAAGTAAAAGGACATGTAGAAAGGAAAAACAAAACTTTTAAACTTAATGAAGTAAAGGAATAGAGAAAGTCTCTATTCAAAATTGGAGAAATTGCATCAACCATGTAACAGAAAAAGAGAAAGTTTTTTGGGAATCGATGGATTTGTTGCCGAAATGTGGGAAAATCAAAACTTGATTATAACAGTGAATAGTGATTCTACTGATAGCAATTCAGAACTATTGAGTACTGAAGAACTGTAAATGTGTGTGATACAAATAATAGTGTTGCCAAACAAATATTTTTCTCATTGTCACTAATATTTAAAAAAAAAAGTTAGGTTTGGTATTTTAAACCACATTATTTGTATAACTATTTGAAATGCGATAAATAGCATAAGCGATACTTAATAATGGTTCATAAAGCTAATTTACAAATAAACTTTGTTATGAATTAGATGAAGATATATAACCATGATAGGAATTTTCTGATTTTTAACAGGTGTAATAAATGAGTTAATAGAATTAAAGATACAATGAAACACATTAATCTCCTCGCCAAATTTGGGAATTTCGTTGGTTATAATCACTTTCCTTTCCCTGGGTAATCCTAGTTTCTGTGACAATGGCGGTAATTCGCCAGTCTTAGCTTTATCAGCGCTGCCAAATTAAGGTGAAACAAAATATAGAACTTGACCTTTAAAAAAATGATAATTTCTCATATAATTAACAAATGCTTTCTACTCTTCTGTTTTTCTCAGCCATCGTGAATTAAACAAATAAGATTTATTTTTAAGTTAGCGAAATACCAATTCCTTCAAAATTCATTCCATCCGATTTATCGTTTGCTTAGACTAAAGAAAGTAATTAATAATTTTTTTTATTAAGTAAAATAAATAACAAAAATAAAAACAAAATAACTATCCCAAATACTTCTTTTTCTCCATAACAGTATCCATAACTCCTAGTACAATTTTTCAGAAACAAGGAGTTGTGAAAAAAACAATTCATGGCGATATTTTTTAAAGTTACATTCGCAGTCAATCTACATTCGTAACTTAAATTGACCTATTTTATTAAACTTTCAATATTCGAACTATCAATAATTTAAATTCTACAAGAGGTTTTATAATATCAGAAAATTTCCCTTTCATGTTTCCTAATCTTACCAATGCGTTCGTTTCAATTTCTTCAAATCGTAGAGGCTCGCCAAGTCAGGAGTATTTCTTACAACAGAAGCATTTTTCATTACTAAGACTGAATACCTTGAACATAAATTGGTACTAAGAGATTCTCACAGCCAAATCTTATTTTCAATTATTGAATAGCTTTATGATAATTAAGTGTTTTTATTTGAAAACTCGAAATCAGACTTGCTGCAGTGGAATCAGGTACTATAGTTTGAAATAGTTACTGGAACTTTTTGATTTCAAATAAATCATGAGGTTAACGAATTTTAGAAAAAGTACTCCAGAGGGTGAGAAATTCTTCAGAATCACAGAAAATTTCTTTAATTTTTATTTCGTTTGTTCATTTTCGCAGCATTATTATTTGAAGAACATTCTGAAAAGGATTTGGAATTCCTAATCAAGGATGTTCCTAATTTTGATTTAAGAACAAGATCTTATAATTTAACAGTTTGAGCATCTTTTGAAAGTAATAAGGATACATAATTTTTAATCTCATACAAATGTGTAAATTTATCCTCCAATTTTGTACTTAATACGTGCAGTATCTCAAAATCCTTTGCGTTATCCTTCAGTTTTAAGTATCTCCAAAAATTGAGCGAAATTTTTTACTGTAGTCGTAAATTAAGTTCACTGTAAAACAATCCATATCTTGAAATAGAATTCTAGTGAAAATGCAAATGCTTATTCTTAACGCTATTAAACGCTAATTCAGTAGACAATTAAGTCTTAATGTAGAATTTAATTGTATTGCATCATATGTAAAGTGTCCTCTGAAGAACACCTCGAATGTTAAAAAATTTTATTCGATATATAAACTGCTGTTTGTAGAAAATGCAACACCATGAAGGAATCATCAGAATCAAATGAAATTCGCAGCAAATGTCAATTATAGGATATTATGCAAATTAATAAAGTTTCAGAGCCATCGCGCGTGCGCGGCGCGCGCAGCGCCTCTGAATTGATGCTGAAAGCGTATAAATAAAGTGCTGTAGCGGGACGTTGAAAAAAGTCTATGATTATTTGTTAGTGGCAAACGTTTAGTGAGACCTGAGTATGCCTCCACGACGGAAGAATAAGAAATTCAAGCAACTTACGGAGTTTGAACGAGGGAGGATAATCGGCCTTCGAGAAGGAGGATTTTCCTATCGCGCAATAGCAGCTCGTATGCAGCGGAACAGTTCCACAGTGATGCGAGTTTGGAAGCAGTGGACCGACGAGCACCGAACAACTCGAAAAACAGGCACTGGACGACAGAAGGTGACGTCAGAGCGCGATGATCGACACCTGCTCCGCATGGCGGTGAATGATCGCACAGCTTCCTCCAGGCAGCTGGCAGCACGTTGGTCTACTGCTACAGGTGTACAATTGTCGGCTTCGTCAATTCGTCGTCGTCTGCTGCGCCGTGGATTGCGTGCAAGGGTGCCTTTATACAGGATTCCCCTCACGGCGAATCATCGACGGCTGCGTCGGCAGTGGGCTCTTGAGCACAGAGACAGGCGAGCTGATTGGCACCAAGTTGTCTTTTCAGATGAATCACGCTTCAATTTGTGGACCCATGATGGCCGTGTTCGTGTTAGACGTTATGCCGGTCAACGCTGCCTTCCTGAGTGTATTATTGAACGACATAGTGGTCGAACACCCGGAGTTATGGTCTGGGGTGCGATTTCGTATCATGGACGATCCAATTTGATACGAATTGAGGGTAATCTCAATAGCAACAGGTACGTCCGTGAAGTGCTACAGCCCGAAGTCGTTCCTTTCCTTCAAGGCATCCCTGGAGCTATCTTTCAGCAGGATAATGCACGCCCACATGTTGCGCGGACTGTTCGAGACTTCTGTTCAGCACAACGCATGCAACTTCTTCCTTGGCCTGCTTATTCACCGGATATGTCGCCTATTGAGCACGTGTGGGATATGGTTGGTCGGCGTCTCGCTCGTGATCCGCGTCCTGCAGTTTCCAAAGACGAACTTTGGTTGCGCATACAAGCGATATGGAATTCTCTTCCTCAAGCAGATATTCAACATCTGTTTGACTCCATGCCACGTCGTATAGCAGCACTTATTGCAGCGTATGGTGGCTGCACCAAATACTGATTTCGGACGCTTAATTTGTTTCTTTTGTTTTGAAAATTTCATCATTTATTTGTATCAGTACAAGTCGTTTCTGCATTAAATTTCATTTGATTCTGATGATTCTTTCATGGTGTTGCATTTTCTACAAACAGCAGTATAATTCGTTTCAGAACCGATCGCATCGTTAAATGAATTTAACAAGGCCTTCAAGTCGAACCGATTTTTTTAATCACATGGATTACTCAAATAAATAAAACGGCTCAAATCATTCAATTGACAATTAGGTCTTCATGTAACATTTAATTGTATTTCATCATATGTAAATACTAAGATTCATAGAACACAAATAATTCATAGAATACATAGAATACAAACATTCTAATGCACAAAAACGAAGCCAAATTCAACAAGAAAAAGATTAAAAGATTGTTTATGCCATTAAAACTAAAATATTAAGTAAAATGCATAAAAAAAATTATGCAAACGATAACTAATATCTGTTCATAGATAGATAGGTAGATAATATCTGTTCAGTTACGAAAATTTTGGGCTAACGATAAATTAATATATTAAATATACATTTTAACCTAAATGTAGTTATTGTTGACGAAAAAACAAAGTAACTCATTACACTTTAATTTATATGTTTAATATAATAATTTGCTTACTAATAATGAAGGATTAGATTAATTAAGCATATAAAAGTTTAATCCGTAAAATGTGGATTTCGCGTAGTAAAAGTTATATTATGATGACTACTAAATTACAGTTTTATTGGTTATAAATCGGTATTTTCTGTTATAGCAGTAGCACTTCGTGCCTTTTTTTAAAATAGTTTTTGCGAATTTCCTGGGAGAAATACATCCCCAGTTTAGCTCAGCTACACTTCTGGGCGCAATTTTTCACCATCTCTTATCCTCTAAAAAATCAGGGTCATAGATAATCTGTGAATCATCATTATCACTAGAATTACTGTATTTCTGGTATTACTAGAACTACCGGGGTGGGTCATAACTGACCCATGAACTTCATTTATGTTATTCTTAATTGGTATGATAATAAAGACAGAAAATAAAGTATTGAAAGCAGAAAGTAAAACCTGCCATTATTTTCACAAACTAGGAATATAAAACCTAAGTGCCTCTTCACAATTGATTAAGTTTGGAGGAGAAAACTCGTTGTCCCATTTTGATATTACAGGTAATAGAATTATAAAAACGCTTGTTGCTGTCTTATTGAAATATTCGTATAGCAACCAGAAATAATTGAATATCTCATTGCATGACAATCAATGAGATATTCAATCAAATTCAATTCAATGTAATCAAAGTACATATATAAGTATTTTTAAAAATTATCTTAACAATCCCTCTTTCAGCCCTTTGGATTTGTTTTGTATAAGGTCACTGTTCCATTCCAACCAACTGATCCTGCGCTTTTAACAGTGAAAAACATTGCTGACAGAGCTCACATTTATGTAAATAAAGTATGTATTCTCTTTTTTATTGATAAAAAAAAATTGTGAATATTTAAAATAATAAGAAAATATCAAATTATTGAATGTTTTAAAGACATCAGTGGCACAATTTATTTTTAATATTTGCATTGAACTTTCTCAAATTTCATTCAAAATTAAACGATTTCCTAAAACAATTTACACTTTGTGACGGCTCTATCCACGATCTTGTCACTAACAGTTCTCTTGTGGAATTTTCAGTCCTTAACAATTATTTTTATCAGAAAGCTGCCTCCGAAGAAGAGAGCGTGATCATGCAAATTAAGACTGATATATATATAGTATAAGCTGTCAGGTTAGGATGGAGAGATAAGATAGACTTCTAGCGGAGCAGTAAACAAATTAAATGTTTTAGAACATGTCGAATCTTCCTTCCAACCTCCCCACGCTGAGAGAAGAGAGAAAGTTTCCCTCACAACTTTATAGTAAACTTTTTATACATCTTCCCCCTCCCAAACTAAATCAACACATTTCATATTTCACTTTAATAATCAAGTTATAAAGTATATTTTTTGATATTCATTTAAAAAAAATTTAATAGTTGTTGTTAAAAAAATTTTACCATTAGATTCCATTTAAGCCTTTTATCTCCCCTTCCCTTTTTTTTTATTCAGTTGAGGTGCATGGTGCAAGAACTGGGCAAAACGAAAAGCACAAATTAAGATACCAGATAAGTCAGCCAAGATTTAAATAAGCAACAAACTTATTAGAACTGAACTTCCTAATCTCGACATTTTAAAATCACATAAAAGGAAAACAAAATAATTATTAGTGGACGTTTCAATAAACCTAGTTAAGATGATAGATTTCCACTACTGGACTTAACATAAGAATATTTGGATCATCAATATTTTAAATAAAAACTTTTTTAAAAAAAACACAAATTAAAAAAAAAAACATGTGAATTATTGTTTCACATAAAACAAATCAAAAATATGTAAATTTTAGCATAGAGAAGTTTAATATATGTTGTTACTGATCCCGATGAAAGGAACTCATACATGACCTAAAGTTAACCTTATATTTTTCTCTGCAAATTGTGCTTCATTGTTCAAGAAACTATTTTCATTTGTAATTGAATTAACTCTTATGAAAGACTCAAATTCTGTTGGTGGCAAATGTTCCTCAGCTATTTTTAAGATGTCATTCAATTCAGCCTCCTTCGGTTTCAAGCTTCGATTTATTATCTATAATGGAGGCATTTCTGACCTTGGATAAGGTATAGAATTGCTTTGAACTTCCTGTTTTAATTAAATGTAACAAAAACTAAAGCTGTAGCATTTTTGAATGCAGTTATGTCCAGTGTTTAAAGCCTGCCTGTAGAGGGCGGCTAGTAAGAGGCGAGTGTAAGATGTCATTCACACAATTCCCTCAGATCAGAATCACACTCAGAGCAGTCAGTGTCAGGGTGTAAGTAAGAGAGTTGGCACTCGAAAGTTTGTGTATCGCTTGGTGATCAAAGTGCTAAAAGTAATCTGCTCTAATACCAAGGTAACTCGAAATGATTTAAAAGAATGAAAGGAACTGTTATTAATTTTAAAAAAGTAGTAAATCCGATCTCATACGAAGTTAAAAGATAAGTGAAAGTAAGTTAAAAGAATATTTAATAACTAAGTAAACTAAGTTAAAAGAACATTTAATAACTAAGTAAACTAAGTTAAAAGTTATTATTAAGAAAAATAAGAGTAAAGGAAGAGAGAGTGTGAAAATATTCTAACAAAAATCAGATGTGGAAGAGAGCTTGTCAGTAAAAGTGAAAAAAAGTACAATATTTTATTGATAAGTAATGATAAGTTAAAAGTTATAATCTTGAACCTAAAAAGTGTTTTCTTCGGTTATTCCACGCAAAAAACATCTTACGAACACCTAAATTTTACACTTATTGATCAAAAACTTCTTACCGCTGTTCGTAGAACGAAATGACTTTTCGATTGATTGTTTATTAAAGTCGCATTTAGAAGCAACACGAGATCTATGAGAATTTTTAGAACTGTGCTTATCAAGATAAGATAAAAAAAATCTTCGAAATCACTCCGATCACCGTTTTATACGAGTGAAATAACAAAATTCCCAGAATTCCTTGTATTTTGGCACTGAAAACAAAAACCACGTAATTCCAAACTTGCCTTCTTCCCCTCCCCCCCCCCAAGGTAATATACATTCATTTAATACTGGTGTCAAAAATAAGGCAAATGTGGACTTAACCCAACTCACCAAATGTGGACTCACCAACGAATGAGTTTTTGTTGGCCAGCAATGTTGTCTTTTTTAAACATTTGCTACACAGAAGTGGACCGCGAAGCTACATTCTAGCGTGCTTCTAACACCAATCAAAATAGCTAAGCACACCATAAGAAAAAAAAATACTCCTTTTTTTAAAAAAAAAATTAGACTTCGTTCATACACCAGGTGCCTCAATTTGTCAACTCATTCAGTTCTTAAAGCAGATTTGAATTCAATAGTTATTTAAAATAGTTATTACTCCAAATGTTTTACTTTTTCAATATTTTTATAAGAAATAAAATTTGATATAACTATTCTCAAAATATTCTTTTTTGAGGTATTACAAGGTGTTCTCAGTCGTGAACTAAAAATTGAGAGCCTTCCAATTCAAATCTTGAAGGGCCAGGAAATTGAAATTCTGGTTGAAAATCAAGGAAGAGTTTGTGCTGGAAACATTAATGATCAAAAGGTAATTAGTATTTTAATATTTTTGAATTAATTTTTCAGAATTCGTTCTTATTTTTGAGTGAGTAGTTGTTGGATTTTATGGCGCAAGAACTAAATTAAGCTATGGTGTACTAAACATTTGTTCAAAGCGACCTCTAAATTTTTGTTTTATTATTTTCATTTTTAAATCAACGCTAAGGTTAATGCATATATAAAATACAATAAAAGAGAAAATGTATAGGATTAAAATATTAAATGTATTATAAAAATACAATTTTATATTAAAAAAGGAGCAATTTATCAAGAGAATTTTCCTCCACAAAATCAGACAAGTTTAAAAAAGATTAATTAAAAATTATACGATGAAGATGTAAAGCACCGGACGATCAATTAAGATATAAATAGCGTACAGAATATGGCATAAAAGACATTCGGGGCCATTCTCGAATGTCTTTTATGCTTTTTATTCCGTGCAAAAGGCGCTTATGAATAAAACGAGTATGCCCAATGTGAATACGAATCAATTTAACATTCGCTCTTCGGATTGGAACATTACGACATGCTCGAATTGTAGACTTCACGGAGTGAAAATTCTTGTTAGTTAGTAGATTACCTGTTTCCTGCCATTCCATTTTAAGATAAATGAAGCACCAAAATGCTTCAAATTTTGCATTTTTTTTTTTTTTTAAGAAAATTTTGATGTTAAAAAATAATGGCCGCTTTCCTGAATCCGTAAATGTATCATTTATAAGAATTAGATAAATAGAACGCTCAAAAATTGAATTTTAAAATTGCAAACAAACGTGACACGACCCTGATGGCAAAAGCATTACTGTCCATTGAAGACTTACAGATAAATGAAATTTTGATTTTGCAGAGATACTGCGGCTTAGCCATTCGTCGAAGCATTAAACGTCTCACACTTAATATAGTTAAAACTGCATGTATAATTTATATATTCATAAACTATCAATGGATGTTAATCCACAGCATGAATTATGCCCATCTAGTTTAGATACTTGGTGTGGGTATAATAAAACTTTATTATTGCGAAAGACTTATTTACACTAATACATTCGCTCCCGGAATATGTGCTTCTCGCCATAAAGCCTGCATTTAAATCTTTAAGTAATAAGAAAATTAGGTGTATTCATGGTAAAACTCAATACCCTAATGAAAACTTTAACCATTGCACATGGAACGTTTACCTAAAATAACTTTTCTGAATATGACTATGGAAATAGGTGTAATGGATACGGTGATATCCTTCAAAGATGGTGCTCTAAGTAGGTAAAGGTATTCAAAAAAATGGGAGTCAACCTAGATATTATATGAGGAAGGCGCTACGAAATATTGACAACAAACAAGTTTGTGATGCAGAAATAATAATTCAGAAAGCTTCTAAACAAGCTAGAATTAAAAGTAAAATTCAAAAGCAAAACAATTTAGAGTAATCTAATCATATAAATTATAATGCTGGATTATTTAAACATATTTTGTAAATCACGGACAATATATTTATTAATATTTCCTCGAAATGAGTTTTTATAGAAGTACTATAAGATTTAGGTACACTTTTTTTCTTCAAATATATTTTACATATTATATGCATTATAAAACATAAATGCTTCCTAAACAAAATATATGTGAGTAAAAATATGAATAGATACAAGTATTAAACATTGGTATTTTGTATGGAAGATCTTGTGATGTGTCGATGGTATGTGACTGTGAAATAAAGACAGTAATTCAAATTACTTCTAAATAATCTAGAATTTACAATTCTACAATAATTAATTGATAAAATGATGTAGAATTGTGCAATCAATTATAGTATAATGCTGAATAGCATTAAAAATATTATAATGCAAATTATAGTGAAAAATATCTTTGAGTTTTTCTCAAAATATTTTTTTTTCTGGTACACTTTTTTTAAAGTCTGTTTTATTCATAAAGTTGATAATTTGCACTTTCTACGCGATGAACTAAATTTTTTTTTATTAATATTCGTAAATTTTATGTATAGAAAATATTTGTATAAAAGTTATGGGAAATTTTAATAATAAAATTTTAAAAGTTTTAAGTTTTATAAATTTAATGTTGGAGTTTTTTAAGTTCAGTGTGTAGAATGATATGTGTTTAGTATTTTGCCAATTTGTGTAGTTCTAAATGCAGTAGATTTTATGCAAGATGTACCTAAAGGTGAATACATAACTTAATACAAATAGAGCTATTGACTATTACTTGCCCATACATAATTGCTTATGTTTATAAATCTATTTTTCTTGACATAAGCTGATAGATAAATATATAGATATCTCAATGTCAAAATTCGACTTCTCTCAATTGCTTTTAATTTTAACAAGTTAAGATCTTTAAAGTATAGCTTAAAATCAGCTCATTTTTCCTTGTCGAAAGCGCCTCAGTTAACCTTAAAATTAAAAATGTGATGCCTTGTTGAGGGGACATCTACTTGCAGAGAATCCGTAGCTGATCGTTTCCACTTGTTCGTTGCTTAAAATTCTTACATGGCTGGGTATCCAACAAAATTTGATATTGTAACCCCTGCTGTATAGTTGACTGCCATCACGAAGTGACTATGATGGACCAGATTTTCCAATGTTTCTAAAACACTCACGCTGACAGTACATACCTCGAACTTACGAGATCTAGATTTGTCGATTCATCTAAGGGCACAGTAAATGACGAAAATTTCAGCTCACTTCCGTAACCAGTTTGGGTAGTGCCCCCCACAAGAAAAACGTTTACCTGTACTGGTAGGTTCCTTCATTTGCGCTTTTTTAAATTTTCCTTTTTAAACATGTTTCTCGATAATAAATATGAGAGAAACAACTTAAAAGGAGATTGCCGTAAGATATTTCATGAACTCAGTAGTTTAAAAATTTCTAATATACAATAATATTTCAATGTTAGAATAATAATAATAATACAACATTATTATAGTAGTAATAGTATGTAATATAATTATGTCATTCATTTATGAAATAGCTTATTAATATAACTATAAATTAGTATAACTACACAAAAATTACAGTAATATTAAAAGGACATTTTTGCTTCCGCTTCTATTAGTAAGTACATTTTTCTCAGAACAACTTTAGATACAAACGGAAATAATTAAGATCTATTCAACAACAAAAAACAATCGCGAGTCATGAACAAGGGTTTCGTCCTTTATAAATCATGAATAGGGTAGGCTAAGCTCTCAGAATTAATGATTTTGTAATGAAAAAATTGTCCCTACTGTTATTTTTAACTATAATTCGTAGTTTTAAATTAAACATTCTGAACTCTTAATTCGTGGTGAAGTGATAATTAGTAGAAAACATGGAAGTGAGGCATTTTTTAACATTCGTAAACAGAGGAATGGCCTGTACCCATCAACACAAATTGAATAGATAAGAGACACTCACAGTACAACCAATTCTACCAGTACCACAACAGGAAAATGGGAGAAAAGAGTTTAATTAACTTGATTTGCCGTAGAGAGGTGAGCTGTTAAAGAATGTTCATTCAGTAGTTTACCTTAAACAAAGCAATAAGCGTGGTTTTCAATCATAGTAGTAATAGTATGTAATATAACATAGCAACTTGGACTTCAGTGTTAGTATTAGTAAATGAAATGACTCTTAAAAGACACGTTTACCATGTTAAACAGAGAAACGCCAAGAAGACCAAGCTGCAGTTTTGATATAAAAAAATTTCTGGTAGTACAAAAATAAATTTCAAAAACTGGAAAAATGTTTTAGATACCAAGCGTTTGTTTGTCAAACAGGAAATGCCCGGAACTCACATTCATGCCATATCGTTGTGGATGGTGTGAGAAACTAACATAGCAACTTGGACTTCAGTGTCAGTATTAGTAAATGAAATGACTCTTAAAAGACACCTTTACCATGTTAAACAGAGAAACGCCAAGAAGACCAAGCTGCATTCAGCAACACAGATTAAACATATACGACACATAACTTATAACACAACCAATTCCGCCAGTACCGCAACAGAAAAGTAGAAAAAAAAGAGCTTTATAATCTAGATTTGTAGTAGAGATGAGCTGGTAGAGAAAGTTTATCCTAAGGAGGGGTATTCAACCTTTTAAGCTTCGGGAAACCCTTTGAGCTTACCATTTCCTTGAAGGAACCTCTTGAACAATTGGAAGAAAAAAATAGGATATTAAAGCTTTATCTTACTCAAATTTACAAAATTATTTGCATCTCTATTTCACCACAAGAGAAACATCTTAGTAAGATAACGAATAGTAAGGATATTAACAGGATTTTTTTTTTCCGAAATATATTCTATGAATAATAAACAAAAGCAACAATATTTTAAATTATAATAAATTAATATAAAGAAAAAATTTTAATGACTTGGTTATGAGTGTTTTTTATTACAAAGTATTTTTTACGTCTGGAATAATTACTGAAATCTTCAATCTAATGTCGTCATCAGCATCCACTCTGTTTTCAAGATTTTCACATACATATGTTAAAACCTATGATAATAGATGTTTCAAGCTCTTTTAGAAATTTCAGGATACTTTTTCCTAAGGTCAATCCAAATATGCATAATATCAACTCGGCTAAAATTTAGTTTCAATTGAGTGTCGGTCGATATATCAATTTGTTGATCTCTTTCTTTTATTGGGAGTTTGTAAATGTCAATCTTGAGCAGGATTTTGGATCCAAGATCATGTTTCTTTTTGAACAAGGAAATATTCAAGAAATGTTTTATGTACTTCTGATAAATGCTGAATGAGAAACTAATTTTTACATTTTTATCGAGATTAACGCTACCGTCTACTAAAATATTATGTAAATTAGGAAAGCATTCGATATTATCTCTAGAAATGCAATCTGTCCAAAATAAAAATTTAAAAAAAGTGATGGCGAGGTATAAAGTTTTACTTTATACCTCAAAAATAGTGAAATAAGTGGACAAATAACTGAGCAATTCTTCACTTGAACCAAATAAGGGAGAGTAATAATATGACCTAATGCGTCTCGATTAATGGATTTGAAGCAAGTGACTTTTACGAAATTTAAGATTGTATTTTATCTATAAAATATTTATTTATATTTATTTTTATAAGTAAACTTCCTTTAAGAATTCGATTTTTTATAAAAAATAGAATTTTATTAAAATTTTGGCGCTTTGATTAAGTAACTTGTGATCTCTTGCGGAGCCACTGTCAAAGTTCCATGGAACCCTAGGGCTCCGTGTAACCCATGTTGAAGACCTCTGCCGTAAAGAAAAGAAAGCAACAGGCGCAGTTTTCGACCGGAGTGTATATAAACAGTTTTCTGGTTTGTAGTATTCTGTTTTAAAAGATGATGTGTTTTGTTATAAATGCATGTAATTTCAGGCTTATAATACATAGGAAACTTGATGAACGAAAATAGGCTTCAAAAACTTGAAAAAATGCCTTGTACATCAAGCGTGGGTTTTCCAAACATTAAATGCTGGAAAATTACATTCGTACCATTTCAATGCGGATGGAACGAGAAATTCATTTTAAAATTTGGGCTTCAGAGTCAAGATTAGTAAATGAAACGCCTGTTGAGAAACAATTTACTAAGTTAAATCAATATTAAAAAAGATGCAGTTTTTAGCAGATGAGCTCGTTTTACGAGGAAATTATAACATAGATAAGAAGGTAGATAGGTGTTTATTCTTACTAAATACACTCTAAAGAACGATAAAAACATTTTGGAATGTTTAACCCACATACTTAAGAATACAATACACCCAACTCTTTTTTTACGCAGTAAATACGTTCCTTAGAAAACCATGCAAAAAAAGAATTCGTGTAAAAAAAAATACATGCGACAAATGGTAAATTTGCGGAAATGTTCCACAACTTTCAAATTTGTGTAAGATGAAAAAACTCTAAATATTTTCTCAAAAAAAACATGCAAAAAAAAGTAATTAAATCCATGTTACATATTTGTAACACAAAAACAATTCATTTTTTTACAAAAAAAAAAATTAATTAGTGTACAGTGAAAATTCAGTCTATAGGTACATACAACATATAAGAATTAAATTGAAATGAGTTTTGGTTTGATTATTTTTTATTAACGTCGCTCTAGAAGCAACAGGAAGACTAATGGCGACGGACCTCATAATTTTGAGCTCTAATCAAGCGACGAGGATGATGGTTGAGTGGGCACCACCCCTCTCCTAACTTACACATCACATTAACGGGATTGAAATTAAGAATAAACTAATACTAACTAACAACTATTCATCGCTACTTGATAACAAGTTTGCACATTTTTTCGAACTGGATCAAAAATACTATCATCAGTAGATGAGTCAGATATGTCTCGCGCAACTGTAGGCTTTGATACAAATGAAGAATTTCGTTCGTTAGTAACGGCCTCTTTTGGTATTTTTGTTATTACAATGTCTGTTATTAGCGGCTGTTTTTTTTTTTTATTTATTTATTTTATTATTTTGGTTTCTGAAGTTGCTTATATAATTCTCGATATCCTGCTACACAAAATTACGTTGAAATTTTAATGCACGCTCTATGCCAGGATCAGGAATAAGAAAATGTTCTAACTTCTTTATTATCATAAACTGTCGTAAATTCGATCAAATCTTCCTCGTCAAAAGGGCTTTCTAGCATCAATTCTTCGATTTCAGCCGTTTGCATATTGCTAAAACCTTCGCCACCAATAGCATTTGATAGAGTAGTAATTTCAGAACTCACAACTGATTTTTGTGCTACAAAACTTCCACATTTGAAGTATGCTAGCAAATTTTTTCCAACAAGCATTTAAGGTCGATTGGCGCAACTTGTTTGATGGCAAAAGAAAAGACCAGTGTTTGGAGTCTTCGCTCATTTAAAAAATAGTCGACCTTTCTCAGTAAATCTTCAAATTATAGACATAAACGAGATCGTAGACAAATAGTTGAAGTTAGAAAAGTATAGATGAAATATGACGGATAAAGAAGAATTGGACTTAAAATTCTTCCCTGAAACACATTCAAACTGAATAAAAGAGTTGGATAAATTACTTATACCACGTACCTTAATCGAAAACAAATTATTCCTCCAGACTAAAATAGTAGAATCTTGCATAATAAGGATATCAAGAATTAATTCTCCCTTTGTGGAATGCATCGAGGTTTTCTGAGACAGGTAGTAATATGTTCCAAGGTCTTACAAAGGCAGCTCGTTAGAGCAATCTTTCTATATTTCAGATGGTCCTTTGGATTTTTACCAGGCTTCAGGATAAGAATCACTTTAGCTTCCTGCCACCATCTTGGAAATACATGCTCTCTCTATATCTATTGAATAGATGAAGAGTTATGAGTTAATCATGCGTCACATGACGAAGCATTTCATAAATAATTCCATCCATTCCTAGGCTAATATCATGGGCCAATAATAAAGCCTTTCCCGATTCCCTCATGTCAAAGTCACAGTTACAAGATAGAAACTGCCGACGATTGGAATTGACAAATGTTGCTCAAAACTATTCTTTGTCACTAAAAAGATAACGCTATATGAATCGGATTTTGACACACCAGCAAAAGAGCGGGCAATGAATGGCCACATCAACAGATGAAGATTGCACAGCATTTGCCGTTTCCGGTATCTGGATTGAATAGTCCCGTTATTTGTAGCTTTCTACATAATTGTTGACGAAGCGAAGAAAGAAACAAACCAGATCCAAGATTCTTTCTGACTATGACGTCTTACTCTATGATTAAATGCCCGATTAGATGCAATGAGGTTCTCAGTTGTGAGGTAACGAAGAATACACCTTAATCTTCTTTATTCCTTGTAGTCTGTTTCGCAATCCTTAGTCTGCCATGGTTTACTCATCTTCTACTGTGTATTAGAATCGCATCAACAGCAGTGTCCACATTCCAGTCAGTAACATTTCAGAGAGAATCATCAATACCCCTATTTGATCTTTAGCAGTTATAACTACTAAAGATATGAAAATATCCCAGTCTGTATTATGGAAATTACATGTAAGAGAACGTAAGCGCCTCCCATCGACTTTAACCTGGCGGATTTAGAGAAAAAAAATTGACCATGTGATTATGATTGTTTATTAACTTCACTCTGAGAAACAATAGGAGGGTTATTGGCGATGGGCCTAAATCAAGTGATGACAACACCTGGGCCAGCACCACTTTCTCTAAACTTCAACTCCAAGTCAATGGAGAACTTTCTGCATCGGCAGATTTAAAATGCATCAGACCCGGTTGCAAAGTTGGTTTCCAATAGCATCAGGACTCGAACATACGACTCGATGGAAACAACTAATCACGAGTCAGCGACCACAAAATGATCACTATTATGTAGTTCTTCATCGATCTCTAATTTCAACGGAGGTAGCAGAGTCGGTGAGCAAATGATCAGATCTAGGGAAAGAAAAGACGTAGTGGGTGCATTGAAATAAGTCTTCCCGTTGGTGTTTAGTAGACAGTGATCGGAGATCAACTGTTCGATCTGTCGTCCGCGAGAGCTAGCAGCATCATACCTCCACAGTGACCTGGGTCCATTAAAGTCACCTAGCAGTAGGAAAGGAGCTGTTAATTGATCGACTAACTGGTCCAAATCCTTTTGTGACTCAACTTTATAGGGTAGCAGATAAATATAGCAGATTATGACTAATTTGTGGTTATGAATCAGTACAGCTCCATCCTGAAGCGATGGGGTCAGTATAACAATATTGTTTGGGCAAGTATACATATGCCTGTGGTTGAAAGTGCAGTAAAAACAAAATTCATTAACACACAATTATATTCACGTACTCGAATTGTTACAGTACTTTTCAGAAAAGTGTCATGAAGAGAAACGCATGCAGGTTACTACGAGGGTATTATAGATATGAGATCTACGACAATATTATAGACATAGATACGAGGATATTATAGAAATGAGATCTGATCTGGGTCGTAAGCCGTAGTAGTTTAAGGAGGCAAAAGTGGCCATTAGGTCTTCTTACTTGAAGAGTAGAAATCTCACTCCAGATACCTCAATGAATGAGACGAAGTTTGCTAGAGTGCTTAGCCCAGTTGGACTCTGCCCTCCTAATGAAATTCCAGTAAAAACAGTAATCTTCAGCCTAAGGGTGGAGATCTGTCGCATCGACTTCTAAGGTGGTGAATATGTGTGTGGGGGGGGGGGAGTTTAACAGGAATCTTTCTTTCTCTCCTCATTTCTAGCCTCTTTCGATCCATTGTATTTTTTTCCTTCTTATTGCGGTTTTTAAGTTTTTATTCCTATTTCACATTTGAGAAGGAGTGAAGGCAAATGGAAAAAGACCTGGAAAAGTTTCAGTCTGTATGGTCACAATTGTTTGGATGAAAGCTTGTATTAATTATTATTATTTTAAATGTATGACTCCAGAGACTGACGTTCGTGAAGATTTGATAAGCCATGTCTCCAGGTAAGAAACATTATTTGTGATTTTATTTCACATTTGGCAAGAATAGGAATGAGGAGGAGCTCGTTTGTGCAATTCAAGCACCACTTCTTACCTTGACAGTCATTACTGTCGTGATTTACCTCTGTACGTCGAGCGCAGGTATGCTTTTCACGACGGTTGGTTTTCGAATGTCAAAATCATTGTGATTGAAAACAAGCGCAGCAGATTCGGCATAGATGGACGGCCATAGCAATGTACGTAAGCAATCTTAAAGGATTGTAGAAGACATCGAAATGTCAACATTAGAAGTTCGTTAGGAAGTACTTTTGCATCCCAAAAATATTGTGATACGTCGAACTCCATAAAGTACCCACACACCACCACATGTTCATTATTTTCTCTGACGACATATTTAATAAATTGGCTGCTGATATACTTCTAGAAGAATTCAAAGTTGCGTGAGGGCCGAGGGTGACATCAAATTAGGGTCAGATATTGCAGGTTTATAAAGTCTGAAGATTGCATCGCAAACGTAAATTTCAGGAACAAGTCATCGGAGCACATCTTGCGAATTGACTTTACAGATTGTTTATTAGCATCGCACTTAGAAGCAACACGAGGACTATTGGCAAAAGACGTGGTAATTTTTAGCCTCGATCAAGTAACGAAGGCAACACCTTATATGTTGCAGCGATAACCTAGTGGTCATGGTCGCGAACTCGTGGCCGGTGGTTTTTGGCAAGACCACTTAAGACCCACTGTTTTGTCGGAGCTGATGCTCGTTAAATCTATCGGGGCCCAAAGTCCCCCCGTTGGTGTGGAAGTTAGGAGCGAAATAGTGCTCAGGTAACGTCCTCGTCTCTTGACCGAGGTTCAAAATTACGAGGTCCGTCACCAGTAGCCTTCGTGTTGTTTCTAGTGCGATGTTAATGAAACCAAATCAAACAGCAACATCTTATCTGGCACCTCCCTCTCCAAACTTCCACACCATGCCAGTCGGAGGACTTGGGACTTCGACAGGTTTCATGTGCTTCCCGCGACACTGCGATTCTTCAGTGCTATCCAGCTGCTCATGGCTCTACCAACGACTCGAAGAAACAAATTCAGCCGCGAGTTTGAGACCATAACCACTAGGCTACTATCCATTTGAGACCATAAACACTACTACTATCAGACCCTACACTGCCTCGATGAAGAAGGGTGTGACTGTAGCAAATGTGTCTCCTAGTTTTTATAATAAAAAAAATCGAGAATTTATAGCGTTCAATAGAGGCTCTACATAGAAAAAGATGGAAGACTAAGTTCTACGTCTGTACATAAAGCATTTAAGACATTTTTCATTGACCATTTGTTGCTCCAAAAGAAGAAAAGAGGTTGGAAGATTAGATACGTCGTCCGCGCATAAATTTATTTGATTATTATCAGTAATCATTGATTGCTCAAAGGGAGGGGGGATCTCGTTGAACGTTTCATCCAATAACCAATAGTATCATTACAGGCCCTAAGAAACAAACTTTTTAATTTCGCCGTTTTTTGCCCAAAAGTCATGGTTGCTTCCAGTCAGGGCGGGTTCCCACACAAAAATGGAAAGACCCGCCGGAGAGTTCTTCGAAGCTAGACAGCAGGCAGGATTCCAATAATGTGCTCGGACCAGAGCACAGGTCCAAGACCGAAGTCTAGGATATCTCAAAATGAGTGAATCTCCTCTGTTTAGCCACCCGCTACTGAGACTCTCAATCTCAAGGACGTTTCCAGCAGTAAGTAACTCAAAGTGATCATCGACAATGAACGCACCTCCTCTACCAGAGACTCTTCCCCGGCCAGGTCCCGTTCCCATGCTAAAATAGTATCACTCGCGGAAGAGGCTATATACCCCTTATAGTCAGAGCTAGGCATGCAGGAAATTGGTATTGATAAACCGTCCTGGTGGTGAGTTACAGAACATTACAATATTTTTTCATTTTAAAGTATTTTACAAATGCCAGCTAAAAGTACACAAGCCTGACGAAAAATCAGCTACTCATCCATAACAGGTTAGTACATGAACATTGTTCACAAAACCCATAAACTGAAAATTCCTCCCCCCCCATCAAATGATAGCTTGACAAAGGGGGAAAAAAGGAGATCCGGAAAAAAGATCACTGGGGTGCATGATGCCGTATTCATCAAAAGGAGATGAGCCCCCGGAGAAAGGCTGTTTTGAGAACTTTCAGTTGAAAAAATTTGAGTTTAGTTTAGTTTTTATTAACGTCGCATTAGAAGCAACACGAGGGCTATTGGCGACGGACCTCGTAATTTGGAACCACGTTCAAGTGACGAGGACGACACCTAAGCTTGAACCTGCTCTCCTAACTTCCACAACACGCCAACGGGAGGACTTTGGGCCCCAAAAGATTTAAGGTGCATTAGCCCCGGCTATACGGTGGGTTTTTAGCGGCCAAGGATCGAACTCACGACTGAACGAAAACCGCCGGCCACGAATCTGAAACCAGGACCACTAGGCTACCGCGGCCACTTAAAAAATTGAATAATCAATATATTTATATAAAATATCACGACACATCTGTACCAATTAGCTTTAAAAAAATTGTTCTTTGACATTTTTTTAAAAATAAAATTAAATAAAGTTAAACTAAAAATATACATCCCCTCTAAAGAAATAGAAAATTTCGTGTTTAAATCATCAAATGAAATGCAAAAATATATCATTTATATATGTTGTACTTCAACTTTTAAATTATCTTTTGACAGGGAATATTCCAAAATGTAACTTTAGGCTCTCAAACACTTTTCAACTGGACAATGATTCCTATCTCATTGGAACCCTTATTTATCCAGAAAATAGAATCACTTAGAAGTCAAGCTACAGATTCAAATTCAATTTATGTGCCTTCTTTTTACTCTGGAGAATTTACAATTCCAAATTCAGCACCAATCTACGATACATTTCTTAAATTGAATGGATGGCATAAGGTAAGACAATTCGTTCTTTTTAGCTAAAAACTTTGTCTTTAATTAATTTATTTAAAAAAGAAAATGCAAGTTGGCACTGGCATACATCAATATGTAAATGTATGGAAACATTTCAATAATTTAAATGCTTCATTAAATTATACGAGAATACAAGTAAATTTTTTTGAACGAGGGTGGTTTAAATAGTACCCATGTTTAGGATGAGAAACAATGTATTACGTTTGGGAAATGGGAATGGTGGCACTCACTGTAATATAATGTATTTTGAACGTTTTTCCTTTTCTGAAAACTGTACGAGTATAACGTCCTGCGCATTCCAAAAATTGTCACCAAAACTTGATGGCTGTCATCGCCTCCTTTGGAGCAAATTTACTTTAAGCAATTCATTGTTTCAAATGTTGCTGTATAATAATGAATCCAGGTCCTATTGACGAATACTCAAAATGGCAGCAATCAAATAACTAACTTATGAATAAGTGTCAAATTTGTTTAGGAGCTGTTTAACAAAGGGGATGTTGTATTTATAGCGCAAGAGCCAAATCTGGTTGAGTCAACACAACGTAGGTTTAGACTGCAATTTAAACAGAAAAGAAATGGTTGACATGGAGAGACGAAAATATAGAAAAATATCGGTAGTCTATCCCACAGAAAAGTCGTCCCTGTTTAGTAAAGACAGTAAGCTCCATGGAAAATAAAAAGATCTCTCACTAGGATATCTTGGTGTTTTAATTCCCGTATTAATGTAAAGAAGGGAATCCCAATAGTATATTTTTGCACAATAATAAGTACTTTTTTTGCGCCACCTTTCTATTTATAACTGTGTGTGTGTGGATTTAATTTTTGAGAATCGCTAAATATCACAGCGAATGGTTTAAAAAATTAGCACATTTTCAAAAATAATTAATTTAAATCCAACAGTGGCAAGACAAAATAAATATTGCATTTGTAAAATCCTACTGAGCATTTTCGTGAGACCAGAAAAACGTTGCAAAATAATGATTGCATGAATAGGGAATTATTGGTCTAATTTGCCAAATTGTGAAAATGTTCATTGTCAGTGAGAGATTTACACAAAATAAATTATATATTATTGCATAAACACTATAGTCACTCCCAACACATTCTCTCACTTTTTGCATCTCATGCAAAAAGTGAGAGAATATTCTTAGATATTGAACAGCGTCAGATTGATGCAATACATAAAAAAGTGAAATAGATATTCTCATTATAGAAGTAATGAGATTATCTTAGATTATCATTATCTAAAAATAAAAAAAAAAACACCTAGATTTAATGTATCTTGAGATCATAATGGTTTTTAATCCAAATGGATCTGTAATAAAAATATATATATATTCGTAATTCATTAACTTATTACTTTTTGAGAAAGATACTCTCCACTTTTTCATTTTTATTGAAACAAAAATGAAACATTAAATCCATATCTACAAATGACTTCTTACCATTATAACATTTCTATTTTTCGAATTACCAAACAGATAAATAATGAAGAACAACCACACAAAGTTTTTCACTGATTTAAGATTATTAATTTTCATAAATGTTAACTTCATTTTCAATCTTTGAAATTCACTCCATAATCCGGCATCAAAATCTATATTTTTAAACTTAAAAAATATTTCATTAATGCATTTTTCAGTTTCATTTACAAATGCATTAATAACAATTAAATGTCAAAATAATAAAAAAAAATAATTTATATGACAAAAGATACAAAACAATGCAAGAATTTTTTTGATTAATATATCATGAAATTTTTCTTCAATCCCTTCCTGGGAATTTAAGAAAATTGATTCGTTTGATAAAGTACTTCATTTATAAACCACTTTTACTTTTAGTACTATTGAAAAGAAAAACTCAACTGCAAGTACCTCCCTTTCTTTTTTGGATTACACATCATTTGAACTTAATGGAAATAATAATGCTGGTTGTTCTGCATGAATACTATATTTCATTTATCCTTATTAAATAGCATTCTTTACTACAGCTCTGATTTGGATTTTCCATTAAAAAATCAAAGAATTGATTTGACCCCTTTCTCAAAGTGATCAAATTCATACTATTCCTCAAGCAGTTTTCTTAGGTCATTCTATTGCATGTGCAAACATTGTTTTCTTAATAACCTTTATGAACTAAATGTACAAATATTCATTTGGGATGCACCAGGTTATGTAACAAATATTTCTGAGTTCATTTTACTCGTATTCCAGGTACTGATTATTTCAATGTTATACACGTGACAGCTGATTTTAAAGTTTGATTCCAGACTTTGACCTTTGATAGTGTCTTTCCTGCATATAAAGTTAATTTCTTGATCAAATACTGATTGAAAATTATTATTTTTTGATAACAATAAGAGTTAACTTTAGTATTATATGGATTTTTCGGGAAGGGGTTAAATGGTCTTTCAGCAAAATCCTGTAACAACCTTATATCCATTAGAGAACTTTTCTTTAGAACAGTGGTTTCCAAACCTTCTGAAATTTGCAAACCCCTTATGAGTCATTAAGAAGAAGTAGCAATTTGGTAGAACACTTTTTTCACGTTGCACAATAGTTCATAACAAGACACGAAATAACAATCATAAAACATCAGAATATAAACATTGATAAAATCTAAAATGACAGCTACAAGATAATGAATGTAAAATTAATTCAACAAACCAACTAGTTCTTAGTAAACTGTATGTTGAATTTAGAATAACTCTTAAAGGGATATTTGTTGTAGTCTGATGGAACAAAGAAATTCAAAGTTTGCCTCAATACCCGACAGTTTAAGTTTTGGATCAGGTTCTCCAATTATCTTTCAGATAAGTATATGTTGAAAATCCTTTCTCACAGATATGTTGTACAAAAGGGTAATAAATCTTGAATGGCTTTTTTTGACGAAACAGTATATTCATTTGTACTCTGAGCCAGAAGTCAATTCAAGAGTGATCTTTAAAATTTGTTTTTATAGAATTGTCACAAGATAAACAAAAAAAATTTTTCCAGAAAAGTTAGAGAGGTTTCTAACCTTGCATCTCCTTGAAATGAATTACATATCCAGTCATTTCACAAGGATATATATTGCATCGATTAGGAAAATAGCCATCAAAAGTTATTTGAATGGTGTTTCAAACATTCACAAATATTAGTTTTCATCAAGTTTAAATGAATTTTCTAATAAAAAGCTGCCGAGAGAACAAAAACATTTGTACTCATTTCTCAGCAACACACTAGACGCAAAAGTTGATTTTTTAAATATACGTTTCCATTTTATCAAGCACCCTGAAAATGGTGACACCTGTGTCTTGTAATTAATTACACAGATTTAATTCATTTTAATTTACAAGAGATGTGGAGATAAGTATACAAGTTTGTTCAGTCAAAAAATATGGATTACACAAGAGGACAAATGAAATGAGTAATCAATAAAAAATGCTTGAACTTAACACTTCAATTTAAACAAGCAAAACTAAACTTTGCCACAAGAAAGCCATTTAACTCCTGTGTAAAGTAGCAATAAATTGTGAAGGCTTTCGAAGTCCTAACAAAGCACAT
This sequence comes from Nephila pilipes, assembly GCA_019974015.1. Taxonomy (NCBI): domain Eukaryota; kingdom Metazoa; phylum Arthropoda; class Arachnida; order Araneae; family Nephilidae; genus Nephila; species Nephila pilipes. Next base: position 69,377 of record BMAW01044437.1, read on the forward strand.
AAAATAGATGGCAGTTTGTAGTACGTGATTTAATAAAATTTACAATTTTTATACCATCACTTTAGGTTGTAGACAACATAGCAGGAATACGCTTACATAGTGCTCATCTATGAATATAGTAATTAGTCCATTCAATTTTCTCTTTGATCTTCTTTACCAGCACAAGACTAGAATGTATTCCTGTGATTAATCCCAGACTATCTACACACCCACCCATACAATAAAATCAGTGTATTCCATTTTTTTTCCAAAATAATCATGGACCATATCAAAAATTGTTTCTCCACTTACAGGTTTTGCAAAGAGTACAACTTCTGGAATAGAATTCGTAGACAAGCAATATCAAAGCATTTGCTACAATGGTCGACTCATCAAGCTAGATCACCAAATAATTCTATTTTATTCTCTTCAAAAGTTCATTTACCACATCATCAATTCTGCATGACACTGTCTCTTTTTATAAAGGAATCAGGTCAAATTTCTTTGCTGCCTTTCTCCAAGCATACACATTGCGATGTCTTTCACATGTAGTCCAATTAAATGTTCAGCCAATGAATATGTCTTGCAATTCTATAATTTACCCAAACTGAAGCCACAAGGGCTATATTACCGTCTTCATTTGATATGAAAAAGGTACTCAACACTTCCGATTAAATGCATATTTTCTTTTAAAATACTCAACATGTTTATCCTTGCGTGTGTCAGGTGTTTTATTTCAATGATGGTTTTAATTCGCTGTTGACAAGAATTTTATTACAGATTACACAAAGTGATTAGGTCTTGCCTCTTCCCCAGTAAAATAAAAACACATTTTCAAATAGCCATTGCCACACTTTTACTTCTTTATTTTCATCTAACCATGTTCATCAATTCTTTCTTTGTTTTTAGTCAGATGAGATAGTAGCTTACTACACCTTATCGGTATCAACACTTCACCCTGTTTGGAGATCAGGTGCTGAAGTTGAATGAGAGCTTATCAAACATTTTGTCAAGCTTGAAAAATGATCCATTTTTAACCGTCGATCCATACTAAAATTACGGTATAATAAGTATTAAAAGTTAATTAAATAAGAGCTTTCACAAAGTGAAGTAACCATCGCAAGCTAAATCATGAAGGGTTTGGGTACGTGGCAACTGTCGTAAACATGCCAACCCAGTTGAGAAAAATATCTTGCTTTCTGCCTAGCTATCCAATTAGAAACAGGCATCACTTGACGGGCAGACAGTCAAATTCATGAAAAATCTGTGTAACAGATACATTGTCTCAACTCTTTTTTCAGTGGCTTATGCCAAATCAGTGCTTATGTTTTCTCAGTACTTAACTTTTTAGAGAACACTTTTAGTTATTTTATAATTTTTGAATTATTAACAGAGCAGTAAATATATGTATGTTAATTTATTATTGCATTACTGGTTTATAATTCCACCATTGAAATATTATTTTCATTATTCGTTTTATACATCTTGCTAATGCCTGGTGAATTGCGAAACACCAGTTGGGAAATACTGCTTTAGAATTGGATGGATATTTTTCATTTCTATAGAAATATAAAAGTCACTCAATTTTTAAAAAAATTATTTATTTGTTCAAACATGAATCTGTCATGCAATTCTAAATCTTGGACATGCTCCTCCCATAACAATTAATTCACAATTGCTACAGTTACCTGAAAAGTGTTAGGAGTCATGTAGAACAAAATCAATTACTTGTTTTCGTTTCAATTTAAACATGGTAACACTTCGTCAGTTACTATTACAAATCTCCAGCTAGATTATTTTCATACATTTTTCTGCAGTTAGTTTTTCTTTCTTTAATGTTCTTTAACAAAAGCATGAGAGCTTTAGGCTAAATCTGTGCAAATAATTTTATCTAATTTGAGATGAGATTCCAAGTCTCACTGCAATGCTTTTTTCTTTGGAAGGAGAGTTTTCTTTCAGAACTTCTTAATGATGCATAGATATCAAATAGTTTTAGAGTTTGATTTTACAGGTTTCTGACTATTCAAAATTTCAGCATTTTCTTTACAATTCAATATATGAATTTCTTTTTTTCAAATAATTCTGCAATTTTTACAATTTGTTGGTATGAATACTTTCCCCTGAAAAGTATCTTTAAATTGTCTTTGAATCCCATGTTAATTTAAGGAGTCATTTTTTAAAAACTTTTATTATGTCTTCCAATTAACAAGGGGGGGGGGGAGGGGATTATTCTTATCTTAAATTTAAAATAAAAATATCAAATCAGGGAAGGGGGAATTCTAAAATTGTTTCCGAATTACTTAAATGAAAAATTTAGTCAAAGTTTATCAAAACTGGCAAATAATATAATATAATAAATATAAAAGACTTTTTCTTTCTTGTAAAACAGCATTCCTCAATAATAAGTAATTTCAAATATCTTTATGAAATCGTGAAAATTATTCCAAGGTAAATATCAAATAGATTAACTTTTTCCATTTTATATACCAAAGATGACAATTTAATATTCTAAATATTCATTCTAATAACTTGTAAACTTTGTTTAGTGCATTTTTGTACAAAAAAAAAAAACCCAGCTGAAATATCATTTTTAATAGTTTTTTGCAAACATAATTCCTTCTTTATGCTTTAAGTTTTCCTTTTTATTACAGGGTGTTGCTTTCTTAAACAAATTCAATCTTGGAAGATACTGGCCAATTATTGGTCCACAAGTAACTCTGTATGCTCCGAGCATATTATTCCAGAAATTACCAGCTACTAATAGTATTACTTTGTTAGAGTTGGAAAATTCACCATGTCATAATAATGATACTTGTACAGTTCAATTTGTGGAAACTCCTATTGTTAATGGTACAACCCCTCAATACTGATTAAATTGATGTAAAGGCACAATTTTAATGCTGTGTCAAAAAGGTAAAAATAAATATCTTATATTTGATTGGGATTTCTGATAATATTTTCAGCAAGCTGAAATCAATTTCCTACACCAATTGATTTTTATTACATAAATCATATTTTAATTTGTATTTTTCAAACTGTCATTCGAACTTTTAGAGTTTAAGAGTTAAAAGTAGAAGATACCATCACTATAATTTTGCATTAAAAAATATATTTCAAGATAAAAAAGAAGCCAATTAATAAATATAAACTTTTTTACAAGGCTTCTGTTTAAGACATTTTGGTATGCACATTTCTGCAACAACAATCCCTTCATACAAAGAATAACACTATTGTATAGATTTGAAATGTTCTTTACAAAGATATATTACAAATTATTTTATTCCAATTTATCAAGTTTCCATTTCTTCATCTGTATCACTTGTACTACTACTACTACTATCACTTTCATTACCCTGCAAATAAATAAAAATTCTGGTTAGACTTCTATCATGAATTATAGAGTGTACAGAAAAAGCATTTAAAAAACTACTTACTAAAGAATTAGTAAATAAAAAAAAAAAGTCCATCTTAAAATATTGATAAATACATAACGATCTTTAAAATAACAAATATAATCATGTGTAAACCAATTTGTAATTTTACAATAACAGTTCCATACTAAAACGTTTTTTGTTTTAATTTAAAAAAGAACGAAATATTCAATCACAATACTAAAATACATCTAGTCAACAACAACAAAAAAATGATTAATACAGCTTCACCATTCATAATTAAAGTAAACCATTAAAAACATTTAAAAATTGTTAAAGTAACAAAAAATGTTCAATCTTTCATTGAAGTCACACAGTCAATGAACTACAGGCCTTTATTGACAATATGCATTATTTTTTTTCATACAGTGAAAGGGAAATTTTTATTTTTTAGCAATAGAATCGAGTAGAAATCAATATCAGATACATAAACTCCTCAAATTATATTGTAAACAAGTATATATTAAGAAAAAAAATTCATTTACATTTTGAAGATTAATTCTTAATTTCAAATGACAGCAAAAGTAAGACAAATACCTGCAATAGAATGTCTAATAGTCTCTGCAGCTGCACCATTTTCAATACTTTTTCATTTATTCTTTGTTGATTAAAATAATCTTCAATAAGATTTATTATTCCTTTAAGGTCATCATTCTAAACAACAGAAATTGAGAATAAAATTGTTCATTTCTTGGTTTCATATAATAGACATGCAAATAAAATAGCTATGAGTTTATTTGATTATCTGAGTAAAATGCAAATATATTTTATTCTATTGATAATAAATAATTACAACAAAAAAATATTTGATGCACATTTCATTTTATACCAAGATTGAAATTTTATTAGAAAATATTTAAGAAAACAAAATCATATTCATTACATTGATAGAAACAATTTTCCTACTTCAAATATTTAGAAAGACAGAAATACTACAATAATTCTTATCACATATTAAATGTCTAAATTATAACTTTCAAAAAATTACTTTACACAATTACTTATTTTTATTCATACTTTTCTAAATTTTATATAATTTATATTTATTTATTACACTGTTTGACAGGTGTAAATGTTCAGGTATTTATGACAGTTGTTAATGATACAATTACACATTTTTAAAATGAAATGGTATGATATTTTCTGTAGGAAGATCCTACAGAATAAAATTATAATCAAACAAGGTGGTTTTCTAGAAATACTTTGTGTGACATTTATGTGTTTATATCAACTGGTAAAAACTGGTTCTAGTATGCTAAAAATATATGTATGAAATTATGTATTTTAGAAGCATCTAACTATTTAGTATTTAGATATTTCAGAAAATGAAACTGTTTTTTTAACCATTTGAAACAAACTAAACCATCTGAATTGTTTTCATGATATACACAAATATTTATACAGTGAAAAATGCGTTAACACAAAACAAAATGGACCAAAATATTTTTTCATGTTAATTTTTAGTGTTAAAAAAAAAACCTCACTAACATTTTTTTATGTAGCCAAATTTCATTAATTTCATATCCTGCTATAACTTACACTTATATACATACAATAAAAGTCTCTGTCTCTTTCTATCTATATATATAGCCTAATACATTATATTAGATACACTATTTACACTTCAAATAATTATACACATTTAATAACAAACACAATATTTTTTAAATGAAATTTTACTGTATGTTGTTGGGATCATGTATGTTGTTGGGATCACAGTATAATTGTGAGTTACATGATTTTTAATGTGTGTGTGTGAAAGAGAAAAAAAGCAAATCCCACAATGATCATTTGCTGAAATTAATATAATACACAAATAATTCTGTCACTACAACATAAAGTTGTGGGGTTCCTATTTAAGAGAACTTAAATGTATCCCCTCATCTTAATTTAGGGGAGAAAGTACTTAATGTATAGCAAAAAGTTTCTTAAAATTGATTTATCTGTCCTAAAAAGAAAGAGCACAAAAACACCCTGTAAAGATGGTGATGGTGAGAAAACGCCAACACCAAAAAGTTGATTCTCTATGAGTTCTAACACAAATGGACAAAAAGGAGACATGGCCTCGATTTGCACCTTCACGCAATTGGTCTCCAAGGAGAATTGAGAGAGGGGGGCGTGGTTTCAGATGCGCATCTCTCTTGAGGTGACATCAGTTGAAGCCTACATAGGTTTTTAAAGATGAGGGATTTAAGTTAAAAAACTAGCAGAGTAGTAAAATAATTCCATATATCATGTAGGGTTTTTTTTTTTTTTTTTTAAAGAAGAATGAGTTTGCTTGAAAAAATTTAGGAGAAACATGAGAAGTTGAATTATTTAGAAAGGTTACACAAGTAAGAATCTGTTACTGGGACTGCCATCTATGGAGAGGAAGAGGCTTTAATAACTGAATTTATTAATAAATTTCAATGAAATTATGTGGAAAATAGTATTCATAGAATTGAAGAAAATCTGTTATCAAATGGCAATATGCGGTTGCCCATCATGGCAATATATTTTGGGGTGAGGAATTATAATAATTGGAGTACTACAAAGATTTTTAGAAATAATTTGTTTGTATCTGTAATGTTTTAATTTAAGTACAATGGATTCTTTTAAGAGCCAGGAAGTGTTGATTAATCATGACTCCAAAGCTGCTCTAGGTCTTTTTTAAGAGCATGGTAGTGATGGATTGTAAACAGGAAGATTTTGTATGAGTTCATTAGGAATTAGATGAATTTTTAAGAAAATTTTTTTTTGATAAATTCAAGGATTGGTTCTACTATGAGATCTCTGTGGATGACTTCATTCCGGACATAACTGCAAACAGTTGGTAATAATTGTTTTAAACATAATAAAAGAGAAAAAACTAATTTAATAAATTATTTCCAGTTTGAATATAAAAGGACCATTACTTTTCAAACAAAAAAAAAATCTTTTTTTTTTTAATTTAGGGGTTGTACTTGAATGTTATGACAAGGGGAGTATATATATAGCACATTTGAATTCATTACTTTATAAATTTTTAGGTTTTATAAGGAAGTTTTTAACAAATTTGTCCTAAAATATCTAAATTCTACCATAAATAATCTGGATGACTTAATCCAATTATTTACTAGTGCAGATATATATATGGAAAATCTTCTCCAATGTTGTTTAATGGATACTGACTTGGAAAAATAACAAGGAGTCACTTTAATTTTTTCAATTAAGTTGTGTTTATTAAATTCGTATCCATTCATTGATAAAATAATGTACAGGTATGATTAAAGCATAGCGTGCAAGATATGTGCATCCTATGTAGCATGTAGATATCCATAGAGAATTAGAACGTTAGATTAAACAGAACACTTCATATACTTAGAGAAATGGGTTTCCCTGAAATTTTGCTAATTTATAGGTTAAAATGAGGTTCAGGACATTTCTGAGATAACACATGCAATTCTAAAAGAGGAAATTACATTAGTTAAAAGTGGAAGTCATAAATGTTTTGATTTTTAAAAACCGGAAATTAAAGATATTTTTAAAATATCTTTAATATAAAATAGAAGGAAAGAAATTTATCACACACACGCATACAATGGCTGGCAAAATTGAGTATACACCTCTCTTTCTTTACTTTGAAAATACAAACATATGGTAAAAACTTGAATGTAAAGATTTGTTTTAATAGAGAACGATAAATCACTTCTTAAATAAGATAATTATCCAAAAAATAAACATGACCTTAACATAATAAAATTATTTGCTTTCTCTGATTAAATGCCATGAATTGATGTCACAAAATTAAGTATACACTTTGCAGAAAGTGACCACAACTTGCTAAATTAGCTACCACTATTTTACTAAAGTTTTTGTGTTTGATACTGACATTGGATTTAGATGCTAATGTACAAGTTTCTTGTAGAAATATTAATTTTTAATCTTCAAAATAGGTTCCAAAATGGAAACTGCAACTCAAGTTAGAGTGCCATTAAAATGGCTGAAGAAGGTAAATCCCTTAAGGGAAAATGCAAAAGTAGTTCAGCGAAGTCACTGGTGTGTTCAAAAATCATCAAAAAGTAGAAAGAGTTAGAACACATTAAAAATATTCCCAGAAGAGGACAAAAGGAGATGCTGGATGACAGAACAAGTAGGAGGTCCTACGAAAAGTGACCAAAACTCCAAAGGTGAGAGCTCCAAAAATTGCTGCAACCACTTCTAAGATACAAAGACCCATTTCAGCAGAAATAATTAGAAGAGCACTCAGGAAAGCAGACATTAATGGTCATGTGGCCAGGAAAAAAATCTTTCATTTCTGAGAAAAACTAGGAGAAAAGGCTGTCATTAGCTGAAAATTATATTTCTAGGTCTCAAGACTTCTGGAAACAAGTTATATTTAGTGATGAGAGTAAATTTAATGTTTTTGGAAGTGATAGGTGATTCTATGTTTGGCAGAAGCTTGACAGTAAGTTGCTTCCTAAAAACATTATTCCTACTGTCAAGTATGGGGGTGGCTTGTAATCGTACGGAGCAGTGTATCAGCCAATGGTGTGGGAAGTTCAGTGTTTATTGATGGGATCATGGACAAAATTCAATTCTTCAACATTCAGAAAAATAATTTAAAGCAAAGTACTGAAAATTTGGATGTAGGATAGAGTTTCGTTTTTCAACACGATAATGATCCTAAGCTTACAGCTAAAAAAAATTGTTCAATAAAGGCTGTTGTAGAACTGTAGAACACAATTGCATACTCCACCCCAATCACCTGATCTCATCATTATTGAAAATTTATGGTCACAGTTGGAAAAATCTGTCCAAATGCATCATATCACGAGCAAGGACCATTCAAAAACTGTTTTAAGATAATCAATCCAGAGACAAATTTAGATCACAAATGAAACAACCCAAAATCTGGTTAAATTGATGCCACGCCGTCTGAAAGACGTCATTAATTCGAAACGTTGTGCAACCAAACATTAGATTGTTCTTTTATGTTTTGATTGAAAAATTATGCCTGGTGTATACTGAATTTTGTGACTTAATATGTTGTAGTTTCTAGTTAGAAATTATATAATTAATTTATTAAACAGGTTTCATACTAGTTTCCACATCTAGTACATTTCTTAAAATGTATTTTATCTCTTAGGTATATATTAATTTTATATAAATATTCAGTATTACATTTTTATGCTTTTAATTTCCAAAAAGGAAGGTGTATACTCTATTTAGGGAGCCACTGTATATATAAAACAAACAAGTAATGTGAATAATATATATGTAATAAACCCATATATGTGCAAATTGCTCAATATATACACTGAATAAATAAGACTATTTGTGATAACAAACTACGATTAAAAATAAACAATGAATTTTGTTAAATAAAGAATCACATTTTAACAATTTTTATACAATTTGAATAATTACTGTAATTTAAACATATCAAAAGCATAAACATGTTTTCCAGATCTTTATGAGATAAATAATCGATTTTTTACTTACTTGCATAATATACTCAAAATGAATACTTAATACTTCTTCTAACCATTTCCTTGAAAAAACCCTGGAAGGAAAAGCACTTACAGTTAATATGATTAGAATCACACGATATTAACCATTTAAATTTCAGAACATGCCATAAAACTGTTTTTTTTTTTTTTTTAAATACAGAAAAGTAAGAATTACCAATGCTGCTGGATAAGTCTTCTATGTAATTCTTCAAGAAGAAATTTTACTTTATGTCTCGGTATCATATTTACTGATCTCCTAATTAATTCATTGTCATTACATTGTAGCACCACCTAAAAGAAGGGGAAAAAAAATTGAACCAAATAAATTGGTTTGTTTCATTGGTGCAAGGACTATATTGAAAAAGGCTGCCCTAAACACTTATAACAGTAACCAAATGCAATATGTTAATAATTGTTATAAATACATATCTGTGATGATCTAGACATAAGCTGAAGGAAGGAAAAGGCAAATATAGGTTGACAAAGAAGGTTCAAAATAGGGAGTGGGGTATCTATCAAATATATTTTACAAATTTGAATGAAAATTTGATTTCACATTTTTTAACTTCATTTATTACTTTTTCCTACTTAACTCTTCATAGGTCTTGAACAAGCCCCTGCTCACATTCTAACAGATCATAATGTACATAGACAAGTTCAGCATGCAAGAATTCCAACCACTATGGTTGCAAACAAACCCTATTCGCAAAGCAAAATTTTTTCCCAATGTGCACTGATGAGTTGAGCTCATTCACCAATATTATCCTACTAGGAACTGGATTTTAGAGCCAGCGTGCGATAAAATATACTCTTAAATCTATTAATTGGACTAAGATGGAATCTGGGTTTTTCTCTTGCTTCATGAATAAAAGGTTTCTATTTGGTCCATGGCATTAGTCAAGAATCTTCTCCATTGCGTAAAATACAATCATAGTCATCTTCAAGATTAGGTGTTAGGGTACTTCTTTTGGTTTTATAGGCATTTAGTTGAATGTCAGTTCTCAGTTTTAAGCCTAATATTGGATGAGAAATAATTTGGAATGTGCAATTTACTTTGTGTTTCCTTTTTACTTTTAAAACTGATAGATGTTGCAGAAGAAGGAAGACTTCCAGGTGCAGAAGCAACTGTGTGGGAAATGGGAGCAGTTGTTAAGACACTTAGTTTTATGGAGAACTATTGAAGGCAAAATATCTGCCTGAAAAGATGACTAATGTAGGGAGTGGAGTAGACGAAGGTGTCAAATTGGACGGGGGGTGGGGGGTGGCAATGGCTTCAGACACTGTAAAGGCAGGCTATGACTTGTAATATTTGGATTGGTTAGGTTGAAGATTGAAAGAGATTCAGTGGCTTATTCATTAATTTGAGAAAGTAGTGGAACTATTAATTTTAAGCTTCAATATAAGAAATATTACATGTGGTTTTTATATCTTGAATATTCATTTTCATTTGCAATTTGGGGCATATTGTTGAGTTAGATGGTTGGTTTTATTAATATTGCACTAGAGGCAACATGAGGGCTACTGGTGATGGACTTCGTAATGTTGAACCTCGGTCACATGAAGATGACAACTAAGTCACAGCACCCCCTCTCCTAACTTCCATACCATGCCAACAGGAGGACTTTGGGTCCCAACAGATTTAATGTGCATTAGCCCCAGCTATACGGTGCGTCTTAAGTGGCATCATGGCTCGAATCTGCGAATCAACAAAAACGGCTGGTCTCGAGTTCGCTACCATGACAACTATTCGAATAGATTCACCGTAACTATTAAATTTTAATTCACCATAGCCACATAGAATTAAAATTGTGAGGTTGGGAACAATTAATACACACCTAGAGCATATTAATTGCTCTCAGCAAGCACTTTTTGAATCTCTAAACCTCAGGCTCTAGATACAGCACAGAGAATTCGCAATACATGGCCATGGCTGGATATTACAGTTAATCAGCTTTAATTGTTGAAGGTAAATGGGAACTATTGAGAATTGAAATTAAATGTTTTGAAGGAAAAGTGGAATTGTCCCTTATAAGTATGATCCTTCTGGCCTGAGTGACACCCTGGTCGAAAAATCCATCAAGTTTCAGCTTCAGATGTGCACAACAGGTCAGGTTAAAAAATAACGCTACGGCATGAGCTTAAAGATTTGAAGGGATAGCCATTCAGTGGAGAATCTAAAAAGGTTTTGGACTACAAAAATGACTGATTGTAAAGTGGTCTGTCTCTATGAGTAGGTCACTAGATTTTAATTTTTTCACAAACTTTGGCTCACCTCCGACACTTTGCAAAACTTACTGTATTGCATAGATTTTGTACACATTTCCTTGTTTGAAAAGAAGGGATTGAAAAATGGGAATGTGTAGCAATGTCATCAATGTTTGCAGATGTGGGTAAAACAAGGTCTTTACCCAGGCACGAAAAAGAAAGATCCATAGAAGTAAAAAAGTATTCATCCTGGTGTGCCTCCCTACCCACCATGGAGTCCAATAAGGGAGGCAGTTTCCAGGCAAATAGTGATCATCAGGCACAAAAATTACCTGGAAGTCACCCAGGATATAGTACTACAACATCAAGGCGAGGATCCAGCAAGAAACCCAATGCACCCCTCATCTACAGCACTAGCTTTACACCAGTGTCTTTATAAGCACTTAAGAGACAGGAAAATCCTTTTGTTAACCCTCCCTTCCCGAATTGACCAGGGGGTGCGTACATTGTAAGGGACAGAAGAAATTTCCCAAGAATTTAATGCATATTTTTTACTATCTCTACACGTTTTGCCGCTGTTTTGTAAGCACTGGTGTGTTTTTTTTCCCTCTTTTCCAGCTAGTGGTAAGAAATTTATCTATCATTATTTGATGAAAATACTCATAATATTACCTTAACCATTACTCTAGTATTGCTTTAAACAACATTTTTATGTATGATTTTTAAAAAATAGAATCACATATTTTCTCTCGGAATTTGGATGATTCAAGATTGATTTTTTTATTGCATATGGTACATTTTGATAAACGATTCTTCTAGCATAGAATGTGTATAAAACATGTGATTTGTTTCCAATTTTCCCAATATTGTTCTTAAATCACAGAGCTCCATTTCCTTTAAACTTGAGAAAATAATTACTGGTTTAAAATTTTGGCGAATGAAAAATCCATAAAATATTAAGGGAAAAAAGACCCAAGTATTTTCACAGATTATATTCTTTCTTTCTGAATATCTTTTGTATGTTGTGAAAATTAATAGATTTCTAGAGTTTTATATTTCTTTGACCTCGTTATGCAATTTAAAATATTTATCTAATAGGTACTGGCAGAATATTGGGGGGGAGGGGGGAATTCTGTTATTTCGTATTTGTAATCTGTTTACTTTTTAAATTATTATTCTCTATTATTGCACACTTTAATTATCAATAATTCTAATTGTTTTCAATACATTGAATGTGATAAATCCTTTTCAAAAGCATCAAACTTACAAAGACATGCAAGACTAATACACAAAGCAGGGAATGAGGTAAGTATCAGTAAACAAGTAAAATGTAATATATAAGAAGAATTAAGTTTTTTTAAAGGCTCTGCAGGACCATGTTGAATTGGTGCACAATATTGTTACAGAAAAGGAAACAAATTTGTCCTTTTGAAGATTTCAAGGTATGGAAAGAAGATATTGAAAAACAAATTACTTCCTTGAATGTTAAGAATACTGGAAGTAAATCTAACAAGATGGGAGGAAAAATAATGTACTTTTATTGTCATTGCAAATGTTTTTTCGTAATGCAATGGGTGATCAGAAGAGAAATATATTATTGGTAGTTACAGAGCAATATACGTACTGTTCCTTTTTATTATAGGTAGTTATAGATAATTGTGATGTAGAGTTCCTGATTCACTAAAAGGCACCTAAAAATTCCTAATTTATACACTTGAATTTTTGGAAAATGTGAATATATGTATCTTCTTTTTATTGAGTTTTAGATCTTTATGTGTTATAGGATTCCAGAAAAAAAAGAAGGCATTTGTAATAGTTAAGTTTTAAAAAAAGTTGAACTTTTGTGAATGGATAATTGTTAAAAGAATAAGCTGGTTTATATACATAAATTTAAAGTCTAAAATTTTCATCAATGATAACAAAAAACTTCAAAACTAAAGATTTCTTAACTGAATAAAAACTATAAACTTAATATATCTTAAGTTAGCAATTACTTGCCCATTCTAAGTATTATCAAAACATAGTTCAGTCCTGTTAAACTTATTCTAAATATTGTAACTAGTTTATATATGAAAGTTCCATTTTATTTTTCCTTAAGTTGATTTTGATCTCAATTCTGAGGAAATTTATTTGTAGAGGTTCAACTGTATTCACTTCTCTCTGGCTGCTACCTTGACATGGTAGAGAAGCTTAAATATCATTAGAAATTTCAAATGGTATAACTAAGAGCATTCTTAAATTATTCATAACAAAATTTCAGTTTATGTAAAACAATTTCAACAACACATTCTGTGTTTTAATATATTGTTTTTTATGAGTAGAAAGAAATATTTAATGAACTCTAGTTTGTATTTTCATAAAAAAAACTTAGATACAGTTATGATTCAAGTATTTTAAATATTCCTCATATGGTTCTGTCAAAAAAAAAAGCTTTCATTGAAATTTCTATTGTATTATCCATTTTTTTGGGGGGGAAGGGGGTCTCAAACTACATGATCACATTAGCTGCAAGTTTGATTTAAGCATTTTTTTTACTTAATTATGTGAATATTTTTAATTATAAGTAGCCTACTAAATTGTAAACAGTTCTATAGTGAAATTAGGAATAAGGTGTAAGTAATTTCTCAAAAAGTTAAATTAATGTAGCTTTTTATACTTACTTCTGGGTTTCATAAAAACAGGAATAGTCAAATGAATGAAATTAATTGTACATAAAAATAATTCTGAATAAACTCTTGTTAGTATAACTTTCAAACCTAGTTTACTAAATGTTTTCATCAACTACTGATTATTTGTTTGACTTGTTATTTTTCTTTCTTTTAATAATATTTGATATGCAATGCTTTTAGAAGCTTTATTTTTTTCTTTATTAAAGAAGTCCAACAGTAATTTTTTTACACCTAAAATGCTACACTATCATTTATAACAGTATCTTGATGGAGACAATTACTTATAATTCTAGTTTTTTAGATGAATAAAAAAAAATAGAATCAACAAACTTAACCTCAAAGTATATTTTTCTCTGAAATACAATAATTTTCTGTAATTTATCTTGTATTCATCTCCATCTTTATAAAGGGTCATTAATTCTCTCATATTAAAAACTGTCTAAATCCTGCCTTTAATTTTAATGCTTTCAGTTACACAAATAAGTGGAACTTTTGATTCTCTAAGTGAACTTTCTTTCTTTTATACCAGAATTTTTGAATATGTCAACTTTATTCTTGTTTAGGCTTGGATGAAAAATTATCTTTATCTTAATATGTCATTATTGATAATAATTCACTCCACTTGTATATGTGTTACTCTTATCCTGAGTTTATTCATTGCATTACACTTTTAAGCATTATTATAAAAAAATATTTAAACGAAGGGAATATATGTGCATGGTGAAAAGTTTATAATCAAAAATAAATAATACTCAAATATAAGTAAATATCTAGTATAGAACTTTTTTTTTAATTGTAAAAATATTGTTAAAAGATTTAATTCAAATAGCAACTGATGTTTTTTATAAGCCTAGATGATTAATAATTTTAGTTTTTTAGAAAATGTTTGTTAGTGAATTTTTGTAACACATCATTGTATTCATATAATTATGCTCTTAATTGGTATTCACATAATTGTGCTGATATTGTGGATGAGAAATGGTCAATTCTATGTGTGTATACATATATCCCATGTTTGTTTTTTTCCCTCCCTTTTGTTCAAGAAATTTTTCATTAAACTGAATTACACTACATGATTAATTGTAGTTAATACATTGGAGCAAATATTGAACACATTTTTTAAAACTATTCAGATTACCATAGCTTATATCAGTTGTAATTAGCTAACATGTTAATATCGGTACACACTGTTTACATTAAATATCCAACATGGAGAAATATTTGTTGCATCTTTAAAAAAAAATATCTTAGATTAGAACTGAAGGAAGTTAAGAAAAAGAGACTAAATTACATTTTAAAACTGAATAGTTTGTTCGATACTCACAAGCTACTTTTTATAATATTTAAAGAAAAAAATTGCCTTGTAAATTTATTGTCCTTAATTTGTTTATTCAATTGAAAGCTAATAATTTACCTCCTTAAATTTCAAAAATAATGCTTCAAAAATAAATTCTAATTTTTTTTATTGGGAAACAAAGGTGTTTATAAAAAACAAATTTTATATCATAAGAAACCTCTTTGAAAAACTAAGAATATGTAAAATATACAGTTTCTTCCAATTGCCCACTCATTGAAAAAAAAGTATTTCTGAATTTTTTTTGCAAATATAATATATATATATATATATATATATATATATATAATCTTGCAACACTAAATCTTCAGTAATATTTTTCTATTATTTTATATTTATAAACAAAATGAATTATTTTCAGCTTTTCCACACTAACTAGAGTGAATTATTGACAATTTTGGATTTATATTGCAATCATTTGTGCATAATGTATAGAAGCACTCACATAAAGCATATTTCCCATAGTGAAAATATAAACACAGGGAATTTAAATTTCATATGAAACTTAAGTACAACGTAAAAAAAGAAAAGGGTATCAAATTTTGTGTTACAAACTGTTGCAAATGTGAATTTATCTTTTGAACAGTAAACAATTCATACCTATAACTTTCATGAAGTACTTTTTAACTAATTAATTTTGTAACCTTTTTCTTTCATAGAAACAATGAAAAACTAGTAATACATGCTATTTATTTATTTTTTTGTAATGAATTTACATGCATCCTTTCCCCCCCTCACCAAGTTTGTATGGTATATAAAACAATCTTTTCAAAAAATTAAGCTGCAATGCAACTTTTGGAAATGTTAAAAAAAAAAAAAAATTAAATCAATAGAAATAAATACTATTACAAACTTCTTAACCCAACAATACAATTAAAAAATTCAAAATAATTATTCAAAAAACATGTAATTAGAAAATTATGATATGTTTAAACTTCTTTAGCTTTGCTTGTTACATCAAGCAATACCATATTCATCTCTTTAAACTAATATTCTAACAATTTGCATTACGATTGTCTAATTCTATGTTGATCTTGGATTCTTCTAGTCCAATTGAGTGTTTATTCTTCCTGTCCAAATCCCTTTTTCCTTTATAAAAAAATCCCTATTATCTTAGGATTTTTCTGTTTCCAGACTTATATAGTCTCTTTTAGAAGAAACCAGAAAGAGACTTACCAACAGCTAATTGATAGATGCAAGTTCACTCCTACCATCAGTCTACAGAGAAGCATAGGCCAAAGGGAACACAAAAGATATCCCCCTAGGATACCACTTACAGGACGTTGCACATTGTAAACAAATAAGAGTAAATTCCAACAATAATTCAACACATGAAAAATATAATAGATCAAATATGAACAAAACGTAACAGGTAAATGATATGGAGAAGCCAGGGAATGTGTGATCTGTACTAAGAAGAAAGGGATAAAAATGAAAATTTAATGACAAAGCAGGAAAGTCAAATATAGAGAATGATCGCTTGGGGATCCCAGGAGTGTGTCACAAATATTTACCAAAGACAGTAACTCCACAGGAGAGAAAAAGATCACTAAGATTCCTCAGGATTGTGAAGCAGTACCTATCTAAAAAAGGTAAGCACAGAATATTTGTAACCTCTTCCCATTCTTTTATACATCCATTACTGTTAGATTTCAATTAAAAAAATAATTGAAAATATGAGAATGAAACAAATAAACGCTAAAATGGAAATTCTCAGATTCCTTATCAAATTTATATGTAAAAAAAAAATTCATGTAAACTGATCTCAGTTACAGGGGATCTAACTTAATGAGATTTTAATGTATTTACCTTTGAGACTAAGTCCAAGAGATTGATGATTTATACCAATAATAAAATTGTGAGATGCATGATAACAGTACAAAGAAATATAGTAATACTTAAATATAAAGGTACAATAAAGAAAATCATTGAATTGTAAAGTAAACAAGAAAATTGGGAAACCCCCAAATTTTAATATAAGCAACATAACTATATTTGATGCCAAATGGCTAACACTCCAAACAAATTTTGAGGTAAATTTTGTTTCTATCATACTAGTGTATTATTCAATCAAATCTACTAAGATTCAATTATTGATTCTAAATTAAAAGAATGTGCAAGACTTACTAAAAGTCCAATTCAAATGTTTTTTAACAGTGTACTTTTTTTCTGCTATTAATTCTTATAAACATTAAGTAAAAAAAAAAAAGGATTCCTTGCATAAGAATTTAAACAGAATATAATATCCATTTATCATCAGATAAAAAAACATCCAGCACAACTCCATGAGCAATATTTATAATTTAGTGCAATAAAGTTGTTTAAAATATCTCTATTCTTAATTATTTAGATCTTTAAAAAAAATTCAAAGAATTTTTAAAAATTTATCAGTGATCAACCTTAAACCTTATGAAACATTAAGGTTGTTAATTCAGACTTCTACAATAAAAACTTCTTATAAAACATTTTCATTTTTTATTCTCTTATCCCAATTTGTTATGAAAACAATACCTATTTGCCAGGATAATATGGCTAAAAAAGCCTTGAGTAAGAATAAGTATCTATTCATATTTTTAAAAAAGTTTCAAATTTATTTTAGAGCACCATTTGAAATTTCTACGATTTCACACATACTGTGAAGGTTTAAACATTTATTATCACACTTGAGCAGTACTTAAAAGAATTAAGATCAATAAGAGAGTTTGGCTATTAAATAACAAGACTGACACTGATATGAGAAATGGCACACATCCTGAAGGAGCAGACAGAAGTCTTTCAGAATTGTTTCCAACAATGGAACATTTGTATGGAGTGTAGTAGGGATAGAGAACGGATGTATATTGAAGGTTATAATAAGTAACTATGATATAAAAAAATGATTTACAGTATCTATCTCGTTATTTAATAGCCACACCTTGTATAAAAAGAAACCTATTCATTAGTTTATTAATGTCACATTTAAAAGCAACACATTTAATACAAGATACATGTATACTTGGAAGCAATCAAAACTTTTGGAAAGTAGACAAAATATTTCTAGGTTTCTGAAAAATAGAATACTATACATATATATAAATTCAAAGATAATTTTATGAGAATTTGTAACTTACATTTAATAAAGTTTCATCTTGTGTTTCAAGGCACTTTAAGAGGTCATCAACTACATTACTTGAACTTGGAAGATCTTCTACAGATGATATAGAACTACTCCTTGAAGACACTAACTGAAAATTATTCAAAAAGAATTCACTGATATATCTGCATAAAATTTGAAAAAAATGTTAGAACAAATAAATAAGTCTTAATAAATCACACTGATTCAGAATAAGTAATACAAACACATTCAAATAAATTTTATTTAGTATAAATCAAAACTGAAATTAGAGATAACACAAATTAAAAATACCCTTTTAACTGTCTTTGGCAGCTTTTTGGAAACTGTTGAGGAATCGGTTTTGTAAACAGGAGAAAGTTTTTTATTGTTTGGAGTGATTACTTCACACATTTCATTACAAATGGCATCAGTACTATGATCCTTCAACTTTTTTCTCTTGGAACTATTACTTTTGGAATTTACAGAAGATATTTCACCATTTGCCGAAATATATTCACCCACTTTATTATATATTTTCACCTAGTAAAAAAATTAATTTAAAAATGAGAAAATTGACACAGCTATTTCAATGATTAAAAAAATTCAAATACACAAGAATTTCTGCAACTTAATCACCCATGAACTTAAGTTATGGAAGCTATTTATTCTTGTATTTTATATAACCTAATAAACTGTTTATAAATATATATATATATATATATATATATATATATATATATATATATATA
>BMAW01044437.1:88338-216717 GCA_019974015.1 Nephila pilipes
TATATATATATATATATATATATATATATATATATATATATATATATGGAATCAGAATATTAACAGATTTCTTTAGATTAATATCACTTTCAGCATAAATGGTCAATCTTGGTTTGTTACCCTCAAATAATCAGCAATATTGAGGGAATAATCAAATAATGTAGCTATTATTGAGGGAAAGCCCTCAATAATAGCTACATTATCAAATATATTTTTGACGATTTGAACTAAAATAAAAAACAAGGGAATTTAATTGAATTAAAAATCAATTTTTTATTTGTTTCACTTGGGATGGGAAAAGAGAAATTTACAACAAATGCAATTTTTTTTCTTCCAATTTTTCATGAATGAATATTTAATATTAATCTTTTACTAAAATTTCAATCATACTGAACAAATACTGAACCTTCTGAAGAAGTACCAAAGCAATGATATCTTTTAAGACAAAATGAACCCAGAAGAATTTTAATGCTAATTAAAACCTTTTTATACTACTTTTTTAAGGGACAACAGATGCACCTAAAATACTGCCTTTTAATTATGTCTAGTTCAAATTATTTTACTAATGGTAATAATAAAAAAATCCACCTTAGTTCATCTAAAGGCAAACTAATATACTTAAGGAGCAAAACCTGCACATTCAATCCCTAATGGAAAAAATTAAATTATAGAAAGTAAATTAATTTATCTTAGTAATCAAAATAAAGTTTACAAAGGTGATAAAGAAATGATAGCCTTTCCTCTTGACACACATGATGAAATCTGAAAAGTTCAAAGAACTGGCCAACACTATGGAGTTTCTGCTGCATTTTCAAGAATCTATTCCACAAATGATAGAATTTAATATTAATTTTTTAAAAAATATCTAATGATAGTTTTACTTCTTTCAATTTAAACTGATTTCATTTAAAGCATTTATGTAAATGAAAGTTATGCAATTACAGTTAGCCCAAGATATTAATTCAAATTTAAAATTCTCTCTCTATCATATACTGAGATAATACTGAACAATAATATCTTTCAGTATCATAAACATCATTATTGTTATGCAATAATAAGAAGAGATAATGTAAAATTTCTCAAACTTTTAAATATATGATGCATATTAATTTAGATTAGCCTTTTTAAATACAAAATATGTTTTTGAAAATATAATAATCAAGCACTTAAAACTAATTTAGCCTATTTACAATAAATAAACAATACAATAAACTTAAATCAACATGTTTCAAGACAATAATCTAGCATACAAACAGAGAAATATCAAAAGAATATATAATTACAAACATGAAATGTAAATCAGTAATACAACTGCTACCTGAAGTACAGTATACAATGCAATGCAATACATCTATATCAATATCAAAAAGAATACTTACTTCATATGCTATTGAAGGAGAGTCCTTATTAACTACAGGTTTGCTTCTCAACAATTGGTGAATCCCTGGACAATCAACAATTTTCTAACAGAAAATAAATTTTATTAAATTACAAACATGCTATTTTCTTCCCAATAACCTTAGTTATTTTTAAAGCAGCAATTTGGAAAAGTTAATGAGATTACATCAGCATGAAATTTAATGTTAAAGAACACAAATATTTCATGTATCAACACAATTCAATTTAATTTTCATATTATTGTTTCCAACAGCATTCAGGGTCATTTATTTAAATTAACTTGTATATTTAAACATATAAAAAGACTTTTTCATACAAAAGTAACTAACACAAAATAAAATTAAAGAAAAATATAGTTTTTTAGTATTATTTAATAATAAAATCTAGTTTTTTAAAAAAATATTTCATTTAATAAATTTATAGAGAATGAAATAATTAACTAAACAGAAATCTTTAGAAAACCAATAAAGCTGTAAAGCACTAAATATTCTAGAATTTAAAAAGAATTATATGAGTTGCGTTTTTGAAGTACCATTTTTTTAAAAATGCATCATCACATATTTCACTATATTTCAAATCAATGTACTTTCATCATTTATCAATTTGTTAGATATATAAGAACAATTTATTTCTTGCAATACATTTAAGATATATGTGACTGATGAGTTGACTTTAATAAATGGATAAAACATCAGTATCATGTAAATTCGCATAAATATCAACATGTTACAAGACGTAAGCAAATTATTCGGATTTCCGATTTTCATATAAAGATTTCTAATAAGATCTCCAATTCATAAATTTTAACTAATTAAATTACTCATCATGTTTTTAGATTTATATAAATATTCACTCCTGTAATACATCTTGTCTTTCTTGTTCGATCAATGACTAAGCAATCTAACAATGCAATAAAGTTTCTGCTTTAATATTATGGCTATAAAAAATTCCATAATATGTCTACTGCAGTGCAAGTGTCACCATTCTCCCCTGTATGCTGTGTACCTATATCCATTGATTAGTGACAGATGTCCATATACCTATGCATAAATTTGTTCATGAATATTTAAAATTCCTTAGACAATTGTAAAACTTGCCAATTATGAAACACACATTATGATTTATTTTCTGCAAGCAAATGGTATAAAAGCTGCCTTCAAAATACCTATACTAATGTTCATGATAAGGAGGATAGGAGTGTAGATTAGAACCATCTGTCATTACTGAAGATTTAGAGCAGAAAGTCAATGAGAAATACTGAGAAAACATAAGGTTAACCATTTTGTCCCCATTTAATGAGTTTTTGCAAGTTTAAAGGAGTACACATGATGAAATTGTGGCAGAGTGCTTAAATATTCCAAAGTTGTGCTTATACTAGATATTGAAAATGCCAAATGAAGGGTGCAAAACCAATTGTAGCAGTAGTGTTTCCACTCTCCTTAGAGTGGTACAGTGATAAAGTCAATGAGTTTTTAATCCAAATTGTTACAACAAAATATAGGTGGCTCATGCGACACCAGAATCAAAACAGCAATCCATGGAATGGTGGTATTCAACATCACGCAAAAAAAATGAAGATCAGGCAAACATTTACAAGTAAAATCATGCACAGTGTATTTGAGGATAGAAAGGGGTGTTGCTTATGGATATTTTTTGCCTACAGTATGAAAATATAAAATTCATGACATTGCAACAACTTTACTAAACTACATTGTGCAATTCACAACAAAATGCATGCCCAATAAAGGATTATTTTGTTGCATGACATTGCTTGTCCACAGGACTCATCATACAGAAGATCTCACTGCTGTCAAAGGTCAGAAATAACTTGATCCCCCTACGTGTAGCCCCAATCAGGTGCACAGTAACCATCACTTGGAAAGTCACCTAGGTGGTCTGCACCATGATGTCAAAATGGCCATACTACAATGTTCTTGCACCAGTAGGTTGACTTCTGTGAGGATAAAATTCAGAAGCAGGTTGTTCAATATAAGTGTTTTAATATTGGGGTTAATTATGTCGAAAAACAAATTGAAGTATAGCCTTACTTAAAAAAATTTAAGTAGAAGAAAAAAGTGCACTTTTTTTTTAATTATCAAAACGGTATTTATTTACTTAAGATGCATGCCTCATAGTTTAAATAGGAATTAATGTATCGAATACTCTTTTGAATGATTATTTTACAACTAAATATACAAATAAAGTGTCAATCAGAAGATATGTAAATCAAAAACACTTATTTTTATATATATATAAAAAAAAGTACATAATTTATAATATCTTCATACCACTCTTTCAAATGTAGGATTTTCATTATTTCCATAAGCTAATACACAAGATTTTGAATCACATGAAAAAACTGATCCAATAATAGGAATTGGAGTTGGCTTAGATGAATCAGTAGTTGCTTTTGACACAATGTGAAGAGTTATTAGAGGTTTTAAGTTTTTCTTGGGTCTCCTAGAAAATACAAAAGTTCAAATTGTTGAGAAGAAAATATATTGTAATTACAATAAATAAAAAAAAATCTATCAACTTGTGAAGGAATAAGCAAAAGATTACAACTGAAACTATTTAGCTAATGTCGAACAAGAAACAACTGGAATAAAGCATTCAATTTATAAAATAAAATGCAACTTACAAACATATTAATTACTTTTATAATTACCTTTAGCACAAAAAAAAAATTTAGATTATTGCTTTCCCCTTTCTCTTTTTAAGTAAAATTTTTATTATTTGTAATATAAAATAAAATTTTATGAAACTAAAATTAAATAAGAATTATCCTTTATTTCTTTACACTTTGTGCTCTCCATCATAATGATAGATTGAAAAAAGGTACGTAACCTAGTTTAGCACTTATTTGAATAAATGTTTATGTCAGCTATTATCACTAGTTACTATTTCTGTTCTTTCACCTAATGTTTTGAAGAAAATTATTCAAATGGAGCTTATCTACTACAGAACAGAATGATGTAAATATTTTTAACAAAATGGGATCATGGATACAAAAATTAAGTGTATTAATGGACATGTTAAGTCCACATATTTGAAAAAGGATAAGCAATGGTATTGCAATGTTAAAAATTGTGACAAGAGCGTATCAATAAGGAAAGGAATGAGATTGGAGGGTTCCAGTATTCCATTCCTAATAGCAAACATATTTTACTAGAGTCAAGAACTAACGACTATTAAAAGGAGAAAAGAACAAATTGATTGCAGTAACATGACTAAAACTACTTAAGAGAATTATGCAGTCTTTTTTTTTAAACCCAAGAAGAAAAAAAATCAAAACAGAAGAGAAAATGTTGTGGATTAGTTGGAGTTTAAAAGATATATGAATCCATTAATACAGAAATTATTACATATTTATTATATTTTCTCAGGGAATTAACACAACAAAAGCTTACCCGTTTAAAACATGTTTAAAAAGATATAGCGGACCTCCTTTTACAACTGCTGATAGAAACATTGGCTAAAAAAAAAAGACAGAGAGAATAATGAATTTCTGGAAAACAAAAAATGACTGTAATATAATTTTTAGCAAAAATAATTTAAATAAATTTCAGTTAAAAATTTTATTTAAAGTTTTGAAATAATTTTATTAGAATACAAATAAACTCGACATAATTTCATTTTATACAAAGTAATAGCAGATATTTTTATTTTTCTTTACGTTTCTAAAAATTAACTAATAAATTAGACTCAATAATTCTGGTTCAATGAAAATTTAATATCCATAAAATTGCATTATTTGCTTGATTTTAAAAAAAATAAAATTGAATCACTGCAGATAATTAAATGTCAACAAAAATTATCTTGAGTCTTATGTCTTTACATAATTCTTATGCATTTCTTTTTACAAATGCTTAAATAATATTTTCACCAAAAGGAAACAAAATAAATTAACTTTCTAAAACAAAGCTCAGAATCATCCTCAAAATCTACTTTATGAAATATTAGTAAAAAAAAAAAAAAAGATAAAATAAAAGTAAAAACAATTAAAATAATCATACATACATTATTTTTAGAGAAGTTTCTAGTTACATCTATGCACTCCAAATCCCCTTGAATGCAAAATGATGCCACAGCAGTTTTACTATTTTTAACATTTAAATGCCTAGATAAGAAAAAATAATGAATAAAAACCTAATTAAGAAATAATTACTTAGAAAAGAATAGATAACATACTACATCAGTTTTGCATGTATTTTAATAAGCATGGCACAATATCATTTAAATAGAGAGTAATCAAATTTTTCAAATATATATGTGACATGATTAACTCTGATTAAAAAGAGACAACTATTTATATTACACTTAAGAACTGAAAAATAAAAATAGAAAATAATATCCACACACACACAAACAAAATTATAAAAAATATTCTCTCCCCCACACAAACATACAATTAAAAAAGCATTCATCCTTCAAAAATCTCCATTTTCTCATATTAAACGAGTTTGTCCCCCAAAGATTACATATAGAGGATTGGCACCAATTAAGTTATTGAACATTTTGTCGATAGATTAGCACATTCCATTGTTTTGTCAAATAGTTTTTAAAGCATCTAATGTATAAGTTTCTTGTTGTTTGGACTTCCAGCCTTAATTAATCATAAAATTTTTCCGATTTGTTTCTTAGTTTCATTTTATTCCATTTTAAAAATGAGAGAACAAAACGCACATTTCAAAAACACTTCATTGCATTATTTCCTAAAAAGTAGGAGCACAATGCAAGCAAGTTATGCACTGAAACGAGAATTAAGCCGAGAATGAAAAAAATGCAGAGTCAAAATTGGTTAGTCAAATTTTGCTCAGGTAATTTTCCACTCAAGAATGCACAAGGATCTGGCCGTCCACTTATAGATGAGGAAAGCCATGTCAAAGTCAATATCCATCCAGAGTGTCATAGCATAAAATGCGAAGCTCAATATATCACATACACAGTTTTATGACATAGAAATATGACATTGCCTGATAGGTAGGAAAAGGTCATCCACAAAAACAGACAATGCATAACTTAATAGTTATACTTTCAAGAAAAAATTTTTAGATTTTTTTTCTTATTTAAAATCTGCAATATCTTAGTTGCCAACCCAATACATACATATCAAAATACTTACAATATTGAAATTTATTTTTATTTTACCATTAATAAATTTACAAACTTTTAAAAACAAACTTTATAAAATCTACAAGACAACATAATGCCAAAATGCCTATAAATTAATTGGGACAAAGAAGGAGAGGAAAAAGAATTTTTTTTTGGAAAACTAAGTTTTTATTCATTCCATACATTTACATTACAATACATTTTAGTATGACATATGTCCTCCCTTAGCAGAAATGATCTCTTGCAGATGTTTTGGCATTGATTCCACTGGATTAGTTCACATTCTAGTTCCATTATCGTGTTCTTTTGTTGTACAATCCATCTTACCTAAATGCCTCTTCACAGTATTCCTCAATTTCTCAAAGGGATATAGGTCTGGTGAATTTCCACGCCAATCAAGCAATTTAACTTGATTTTTCAGCATCAAAGTCTTTTATCAATTTTGAATTGAGATAAGGAGTCAAGTCATGTTTAACGGTTTTCATAAATGAAACAATCTGATGCCATAATATTTTGATGTATTTAGTCAAATTCATCATGCCTTGTACAGAAACTAAGCTACCAGCACTATTTTCTGTGGCCCCCCCCCCCCAAAAAAAAAAATCTGCTTCAACGAGTGTTTTACAGTCTGTTGGATATGGTCCTGTCTCAAAGGTTCACTATCTTTTCATCTCACATCTGAAATGTATTTCTGCACAAATAAACGAGTTTCATTACTAAAAACTACTTTCTTCCAGTCATCGGCAGTGCATGATTTGTACTTTTTCCCCCCATGCTAAACATTTTTTCTTCATGTTAGGAGTTAAAAAAAAAAAAAATTGTTGGTCTCCTTCCCTTACAGCCAGCGTCCAGAAGCCTACACCATATAGTTGAACCACTCACATCAAAATTAGATGCTGATAAATCCCTTTGAAGGTCTGAGCTTATTTTCTTTGGATTAATTCTGCTATTTCATATTAGAATTTTATCAGGTTTTGCAGCAGTTTTCTGCTCCCGCCCTCAACTTCCTTTTCTTTTTGGAGAGGCTAATCTGCATTCTTTAAATGAAGTTAGGATTCTTGGAAACATTTCATTTGCCTACACCATCAGGAGAACTATTTCCCTAACTGTCAAAGAAGTGTGATCTTTAAGAGTTTTAATTTTAGCATGATTCCTTGAAGTTATATCCCTTTTTGAACACATCAAAAAAAGAGAGAGCAAACACTAACAGCTAACTGCCTCACTCAAAGTATCACAATTGAAGAAAATAGATAAGAACTTTACACTAAAACCAGTTAAGTCGATCAGTCAAACTCACTGTAAGCAGATAAAATTGATTTAAAGTGGTTTCAGACACACCTACCAAAAAAAAAGCTTGTCTTAATTAATTTGCAAAGAATGGTATGACAGTTATAATTATAATCTAGACAAAAAAAAAAAAAAAAAAAAAAATTTTAAATTTTCAAGCCAAAGTTTTAATTCCTCTCAAATTTTTTTTTTTTTACAATGTAAGTAACCAATTGCAGAAAGTATTTTTTTTTTTTTTACATGATTATTATGGAAATGAATGGTTGAGAGAAAAATAAAATAGGCGATTAAACTGGATGATATGGAATACATTTCACATCTTGTAACAAAATAAAAATGAACACCTATTTTATTTACAGTCAAATTACATTTTATGCTAACAATTACAGACCATGATTTAAAATATATGTATATTTAAAGGCAAAAAATTTTATATTTTAGAAAATATCAAGTACAAATCCTTTTGGCAGCTGAATGGAAAGTAAATTGAGTACATACTGCACTCAAGTTACTGCTTAAATTTTTTAAGTACACAAATACTATTTCATTAATTTCTAATAATAAATAATTTCTCTACACATCTCCAAAGAAGAAAAATCTCTAAACATCAAAATTAAAAATTTGAGCTCTAAGTATAATATTTTAAAAAATCAAATTTTACCATGCACTGATTCTTGAATCATCATCAGTGGCAGTTAGACAGTATGAATTTGAAGGTTCATCAGTGGAAATTACAGGTAATAATGCAAGAATTTCAGAACTATAATCACTGAATTTCTGAAATACATAATACACCAAACATTAATTAATATATGTATTACATAAAAGTGCTTTTTAATTGCCAATCAAGAAAATAATAACAATAAAAGATTCATGAATAACTCATTATGTTAAGTTTGCATATAGTACAATAACAAGTTGATTTGATTAATATTTTAATTGTATTCTCATAACAAAGACAGTTATCACACTTGCTCAATTTTTATATTTTAAATTTCTTTTTGAAACTTTAGCAGGAAAATCAGCCTTTACACACACACAAGTAATAAGGAAACTATTTAAGTTATTTTGAATATTTAGAGACATATTAACGAATTTGATATTTCTAAATAAAAAAATTATATATGTTCCTATATATGTTTAAGCTTAAATTGTTATCAAAGAATGGGACTTAATTCATAAGGAAATAGTATTTATCTCTCTTATCAAATGTAGAACTAAAGTTGTTAATTTTTTTTTAAAATTAACAACTTATTTGATCAAATTTAAATATGAAGAATGTTTACCTCTGAACATAAAAAGCTTAAATTTTAAAATGGTACCAAATACAGCCGATACATATAATTTTTTCTTTCTTTCAAATTCATACAACAGCACATTAATTCTATTAAATAATGGGTACCAAATGTCTATGTCCAAATGTCAATGGGAGCTTCTCCTTTCCAGCGGTGCTAATGGCTTATTCCATCATTTTGCACCATTTCATAAGTGGTCCACAGATTACATATCAGATTGTCTGGATCAACAAAATGATAAAAATGGTTTACTATTTATATAATGTTTGTATCCAGCCGCTTACAAATCAAAAAATATGTATCCCGTCAGACAATCAGAAAATATAATTCCATCTGCAACACTGTCTTCCATTTCAGCCATTAATGCTGTTGAAGAGCAATCTGATACAGCCACACAGATATATTCCTTGGTTTCACTGCACAATCCACCAAAAATCCATTGTGGAGGTAGAATATAGTCTAAATTCTTTTTACATAGTTATTCTTTCTTTTTGTAAAGAGGTTTTCATTGATTTCCACAGTCTTGTTGGCTCTGCCAATTTCAACTATAAGATGCGACAATGTGGAAAAGACATATACCATCAGCATACAATTATTCCCATTTATAATAATCAATATTGCAATTCATTTCCAGCAGTCATTCAATAAATTCAATAGATGTCATTTCCTCACACCATAAGCAAATGAATCATATGAGAGTAACAAACTTCTGACAAAGAACAAAAGCTATATGAACATTTAGGAATCAAATCATCTTTGATTTTAAGCCAATCTTTTACCATGAGGAGCAATATTGGAATACTTACTTTTTACATGAAAAATTCTTGTTTTGAAGGAAAAGAATGACCATTAGATAAATCCATTACCTATTTTCAGACAGCAGTGCAGAAATACATGGTAATTAGAATTCTATGAATTAAAAATTCATTAAAAAATTGTTGGAATTAACTTCTGTGAACTGATTTTTTTTATGCAAAGTATTTTAAGCAAAAAGCTGTTACAAGTATTTGTGTCTCAATTACTAAGTTAAACCAATTATTTTTTAACATTCACTAAAAATTGGAGAGGAGACTTTATCTTTTTTTAGAATGCTTATGTATTGTCGTTCCATAAGGGCACAATTTTTTACTATTCCATTGCACAGTTCAAAGGCTTTAAATCCAACCCTAGCGGTTGTGTGTGGGGTAGTAAAAAAATATAATTAATTAATCAGGGGAAAAAAAGACAAGTCAAACTGGTGATGCATCACTTCTAGAAAGTTCACTAAGACAAGAAAAGTGCCAAGTGGGATGGTTACAACAAAAAAGTACTAAAAACTTCTTTTCTAAAATACTGATACAAACATTCAACAAAAATTATTTAGAATTTTTTTTAATGGTATGTATGTTTATTTTTTAGCTAGTATTAAATTATTTGTTTGTTACCTTTATTATTGTCTGTTCTTTTACATTCCACCATGTCACAGATGTGCTGGCTGCAAGTAGATTATCACTATCAATCATACAAATTGAATGAAGAGGTTCTTCATCTGCTTCCCACTTACTACATATAAAAGAAAAGAAAAATAAATAAAAATAATATCAGTTTTAAAACCTCCAAAAAAAATAAACTAGTAACCACAAAATTGCAATAAAGTAAAACTATTATAAAATATCATTAACTAGCAGCATCAATAAGAATGCAACTTGTTCCAATCATTTGTAACCTCTTGAATTTTTAGAAATTTTTCAGTCCAATCTGTTATAGTATTTAAATGGAGAACCATGTAATCTAAAAGATAACAGAAATTTTTTAAAAAATGTGCAACATTTTTAAATTCATATCCAATGCATATATCATACAATCATTCATTTATTTATTATTAACGAGCTTCATTAGTCTTGTTTTGCTCATCTGGAAGTAGACTGTTTTGCATACTTCCTGGATGATTAACTTAAATTGTGACTGTTAATAAACAACACTCTACAATGTTGTATATAAAATTATATGAAGAACAGTAAAACACTAGATACATATGCCATTAGAATTTCTCAACATCAAAGCATAAAATTGAAATCGACATAACATAAAAAATAAGAATTATCTCTATTCCTTATATACTTTTATCAGTACTTTAATATTGTACATATTTAAGATCATCACACAAATACTTATTAAATTAAAAACATATTAAGTATCAATACATTAAATTTTCAATCATTAAATATCAATACATTAAATATTTTTAAAAAAAGGAAAAACATACTCGTTCTATGAGCTTTAAAATTAAAATATTTAAGTAGGAAAACTTTTATATTCAACACAGATTATTCTTTTGACTTATCAAAAGTTAAATAAGAAACATGAAATAAAATTTCATAAACTTCATCATTTCTGTTAAGCCCACATAAAAAAATTAAAAAAAAAAACTTCCTCAGCATAAACAATCACTTGTACTAAAAAATATATAACAAGTCAATTGAAAAGTCCTCGGCCTACCATAGTAAAACATGGCAAAATTAGTTTTTTTTTATCCAACATAATTCCCTTCAAGGGTGATACACTGATTATAGCAACCCACCAACTTTTTGATACTATTTTTGTAGTATGATTTGTCCTTTGCTTCAAAATAGGCCTCAGTTTCGGCGATCACCTCTTCCTTCGACGAAAATTTCTTCCCAGCGAGCATTCTTTTGAGATCCGAGAACAGGAAATAGTCGCTGGGGGCCAGATCTGGAGAATACGGTGGATGAGGAAGCAATTCAAAGCCCAATTCATGGATTTTTGCCATCGTTTTCACTGACTTGGGACACGGTGCATTGTCTTGGTGAAGCAGCACTTTCTTTTTCTTAAAATGCGGCCGTTTTTCGGCGATTTCGTCCTTCAAACAGTCCAATAACGCTATGTAATAGTCGCTGTTGATGGTCCTTCCTTTTTCAAGGTAGTCAATGAAAATTATTCCATGCGCATCCCAAAATACAGACGCCATAACCTTGCCAGCCGACTGTTGCGTTTTCCCACGCTTTGGAGCGGGTTCATCGTGTGCAGTCCACTCGGATGACTGTCAATTGGACTTCGGAGTGAAATGATGGAGCCATGTTTCATCCATTGTCACATATCGATGCAAAAACTCGGGTTTATTACGCTTGATCATCTTCAAACACTGCTCCGAATCATCAACTCGTCGTTGTTTTTGGTCAAAAGTGAGCTCGCGCGGCACCCACTTTGCACAGAGCTTTCTCATACCCAAATATTCGTGAATGATATGATGTACACATTCAGTTGATATCTTTAGAGTGTCTGCTATTTCATTCAATTTCAATTTATGGTCATTCAAAATCATTTTGTTAATGTTTTTGTCTGTAACAACCTCTTTTGGGCGTCCACCGTCTTCGGTGCTCATTTCATCACGTCTAAACTTAGCATACCAATCCTTGATGGTTGATTTTCCATGGGGCAGTGTCCGGAAACTCGGCATCAAGCCAAGTGTTTGCTTCAACTGTATTTTTTCCCTTCAAAAAGCAATATTTTATCAACAGGCGAAATTCCTTTTTATCCATTTTTTTCACAATAACAAAAGTTGCTTCGCTCAAAATGCTATAATTCACAAACTAATGATCCGACAGCTGTCAAATTTATACATGCATCTTTTGAGGGTTAGGGCTAACTAAAAAACATATGGATTTAATTCTAGTAGCGCCGTCTATGTGTCAGGCCGGGGACTTTTCAATTGACCTGTTACATAATATTTTTATGAATTCATGTGACACCCGCATTTTAATACAACTATGAAAAAATCAATTTCACGGAAACCATATGAGATACATTATTTTAAAAGGGTGCAATATTATTTACTCAGCATGCACTATAAATTTCACAAAATCATGAAATTTTTTTCCTTTCAAAATAGACAAGAAAATTTAATAATAAACCAAACTGAAATACAATGAAAACCATCATGTAAAAGAATTTTAATGTAAAAATTTGAAAATTAAAAGCACTTAATACTTAATAGACAAAATTTCTATACGAATTAAATGTGTTGAAACATTTATATATTGTATGAAGAAATTTATTAATATTCACATCACAACCTAAATTAAATTAATTTCAACCAGATCCTACAAAAACTGCAAATGCATAATACAATATATAATAGAAGCGAGTGACTGTGGGTTTAAGGTGCAAGAGCCAAATCTATCTATCCAGCACCAAACATTAATCAATAATAGAAATACAAAGGAAAATTTGATATTAAAATCAATTATTTAACCTAAAACTCCCCAAGTAAAATATGAATACTTATCACAGACATTTTTACTATTTATTATTTCAAAAACAACTAGTACTGATAGCAGAATAAATAATCTAAATAAAATTCTTAACTGGCAAACATTACTCATTATTAAATTTGAAAACCCCAAATAAGTACCAATAAATATTTGATTTGTTGTATACTCGAAAATAATTTACATAAATTATTTTTAACAGTTTAGAGTCAAAACCTGATAAATGTCTTTTTACAACAAAAGCTTAGTTTGAATATATTAATATATAATTTATTTTCAGTGATTCATTTTTGCTTTTCAAGATCAAGAGTAATGTGACAAAAACAAGTATATAACTATATCATTTATATTACATAGGCCAAAACTTGGGAAGAAACAAATTTGTGTCGATTTTAAATTATCTATCAATAAAATAGAAATTAAAATGTTAGAAAATTTCAGTTTAGTATATTTAACTTAAACTTATCAGTGCTATACTTTTTAAATCTACAGTCATGAGGGTTTCCCCCCTCCCCCCCCCATCATGAAGCAGTTGATAAATTTCACATACGTTTTATATATTTGACAAAAATTTCACTCTAAATCAAAAGAATACACTACAGTTCTTTTCCACTAATAAAACTAGCAAAAAGAACAGAAGTTATACTGTCTCCCAAAAGCATTATTTTGGATTGGTGAAAAAAAAAAGGTTACCAAGAAACAAGTCACACAACTTTTTTCTTATGCCAGATTAATTGAAAATATTATTTTCAGCATATCAGTACATAAAAACTGACAATTGGAGTTCACCTATTTCTATACTGAAAACCTAAAACTGATTTGTAGCTAAATTTAATGTATGGAGCTTCAAAGAATCACTAAAAACTATAGTAAAAAGTAATGAATTCAGAGGAAAACAAAAGAGATGGACACAAATTCTTGAAGAAATAAATATCAAAAAATGAACCAAATGTTAAAGACACTTAACTAAAATTTTGGTTTCCTCTGGGTTTCCTCTGACTTTAGAGGAAACCAAAATGTTTTAATTGTATGTGTTGAGAAACAGCCAAAATATCTGAACAAAACTTGTTTTGCATAATAGTTTATTCTTATGTCCATAGGCTGTAAATTACAACAATTAATGTTGATCTTTTTAGTTTCAGGAGGCCATAGATTGAAGAAACCAGCATTATGAAGAAAAAGATAAGAGTTCAATCGGCCAACAGCCTTTGGAATGTCAAGTAACACTGAGATAATTGTGTAACTCTAGATAATGACTATGTAGAGAAGTCTTAAGAATAATAAATAAAAATTAAGTTTCTATCTTGATTATTTTCAGTTATTAAAATTTTGATACCCTGGGATTTTAATTAAAAACTTTATGATACTGCAGATTACTTTAATGAATGGCTTCCTGAAACCAAACAAATTGACATTAATAGCTATAATTTACAGCACTGTGTACTTACGAATTAATTAATATGCAGAATAAATTTCATCCTGACATCTTGAATACTATTTAATAATAATTAAAATGATATAATTGAATTTTAGTAAAAATATGATACTTCTTGGTCTATCTCTATAAATACTTTTGAAAAAGATTTCCTAATTTACACTTATTTATACATAAATATAACCAAATAGAATAAGAAATAAGATACAGAATTTCTTTATGCTTGAATTTCCATTTAAAAATTTCAAGCTTTTTTTTTTTTTTTTTGTCTAAATTCTGATAATCTCAACACTATCTAGGAACATTCTCAGTCCTTCTAGAAAATTAAAGGCAAAATTCAACAAAATAAAAAGCAACTACACCTAACAATAATAGAAAATTCTACAATCCTTA
Organism: Nephila pilipes; assembly: GCA_019974015.1. NCBI lineage: Eukaryota > Metazoa > Arthropoda > Arachnida > Araneae > Nephilidae > Nephila > Nephila pilipes. The sequence continues at coordinate 103,530 of BMAW01044437.1, forward strand.
CACCAACTGACAGAATAACAAATTGGCAAACCAATAAAATAACCTAACCACTTAACAGCTTACCCCGAGTATCACTCAGGCAACATGTCTCCTTGCATGCAGTATATCCCAAATGTCACTCATATCAAATGCCTGTTCCTTCAAGATTTTCGTTTACCGATACATCTGATGTTATGTGTTTTATAGTGTTACCTTTCTAATTTTTTTTTAAAATGGAATTTCAGGTTTACCCTGTACATAAAAAATGTCCTTTTAGTGGTTAATTAATAATCAACATGTGAACATACACTGCCAGGAATCTTAACAAAGATTGCAAGGAAGATATTATATTCCAGCCAAAAACCCACTAAGCCAAAAATAATCATCATTGGGGACAATGACATATCTGCCAAAAAACAAAAAAGGGAAAAAAATATTTTCTAAAACTAAACTAAAAACATTAGGTTATTTTGTCTTTATGGATTAATGTATTGTTAAAAAAATACACACGAGATACTAATTTCATATCTGAAGGACACATTTACTTTAAAACTACCCATAATAATCACTTTTATAACTGTCTCAGTAAAATATAATAATTTTTCAAAAGATCAAAAACAAAAATACTTATAAATCAGAGAAAACTTACTTATTCAAATTCCCAGAAACCATGTCCCACATTCCAATGCACTTATCAGCTGAACAACTGAATAAAGTGCGTGTATTTAAATCCCAACAAAGGTCATTTACAGCATTCAGATGAGAATTAACCTAAAGGATAAAATTAATTAACAAACTATAAAAAATATATTTTAGGAAAATAAGATTAATAAAAAATATCGATAATGTTACAAATGTCATACTTACAAAATGACTATAAAATTTCCCAGTATTTAAATCAAGTAATAAAATTTCTCCTTTTTCTGAACCTAAGATCAAATATTGAGCAGTTTCTGGAAATTTTAATTCATTGCTTGCTTCATCCAAGTCAGGGAAAGTCTAAAAAAAAAAAAAGTCAAAATCAGACATCTTAAAGTAATATTTCATATTAATATGAAGAAGGTTAATAGACACAAATTAATTTGCAAGAAACGTTTAATTTTACCTGAACACAAAATATATTAAATCATTAAACAGATTTTGTGATTACATATATGTCAAAATTAAGCTGGAATTTCAATACAAAAATAAAAAACATAGAGATAAAATAACAAATAATACTGACAAATATCAGTCTATCATATTAAGGACTAAAAAATAAAATTTATTTTAGTATTTGATTTCTTTACGAAATTATTAATAAAATGATGGGAGGGGGTAAAAACAGAAAAGCTCCTGAACACATATAATTTTTTCTAAATTCTCTTTGGATATTTTTAAAATCAATTAAGCAATTTTTATGTATTTCAGTATATGTTGAGGCCTATCTCCGGAATGCAACATCATCAGATTATGATTATAGTACCGTTCAAGAGATTCAAGTTCAAGCATGACTGACCTTGTTTTGGGTGCATAAACTAATGAATTATTGAAAATAGCACTGAAAAATGTAAATGTCTGATATTTTTCACTTCTAAATCATTCCTTAAAAAAATCTATCAACCTAAATAACATGATTTTCAAGCAATAAACAAAATGAATTCTCCTCCTTTTAATAAAACAGTAAAAAAATATGATTTAGTAAACTTATATATTTAAGTACATAACAACAAACAATGGTTGGATCTTAAATTAGCGTACTTCTTGGCAACTGGGGAAAAATTCAAAAAGGCGATAAATCACTAATTTGGTAACCCATCCAAAAAAGTCTTAAAATCGTAAAAATAGTTTTTGTGGCAACCCTCCTATGAAAGGGGATCTCCTTTTTATTCTGACGATTGATTTATTCTATTTCTATATATTCTAATTCTTATTTATATTACATTATACTATATATATATTTGAATTTTAATTCTTATTTATGTTATACTATTTATATTTGATTTACTTTAATTCTTATTAATTTTTATTTTAATTATTATTAATTCGTATTATTATTATATTAAACTATTTATATTTGATTTATTCTAATTCTATATATCTATATATAATATTTCTTATTTATATTATATTATTTATTATACTACTTAATTATGCTATTTTTAATTTATTAGTTATATTACTTATTATACTTTTTCATTTATTATTTAATTACTACTAATTTAATTAATGCCGAAGAAAGCATTGTGAATGATGATACGTTTAGAATTTCCTTCGGGCGATCATCGCAGTTTATCCACCTGATCACCGACATCCCTCCATCATAAGGTTAGTGCCTTTTTCACATTTTTTAATATTATTTTCATGTCTTCCACAAATGCAGATTTACTACATTATTTTTTGTCTTTCAGTCATAATTTCACCATATTTTCTTACTTTTTTTCAACATTTCGTAAATATGTTATATAAAAGTTTATTTATTGAAAAAAATCTTATATTTATTTTAAATATTTTTATATAATCTTAAATATATTTATCTAAGTTTTATAGTTTTAAGTAAAATTAAGGTCTACCCTATTTATTATTTTAATGTTTGCCACAAAACACTGATTTAATACGTTTTTTGTCTTTCGGGTAAAATTTCACCGTTTTTTTAACATTTCTACCACTTTGGCTGATGCTTTATCTATATTTCACAGCTGACATGTTTTATTGTCCAACGAAGAAAACGGCATTTCAATTCCGACTTAGACTTAGAGAATTTCGCATTTGGCGCCACTTTGGCGTGATTTTAAAAATGCACCAAGAAATACCCTAAATTAGGACTTTACCCAAACAGTTTTAATGACTCTTCCTCCATTAAAATTACAGCTTTACTATACACAAATCTGGTACTATACACAATTTTTTTCCGAACAAATGAAAGAAAAAATTAAGAAGTAAATTTTTCAAAAATTGAATATTTTTGTTATTGATTTCTTATTTATTTCAGAATTTTATGAACTTTACTGTTCTTAAGACTTGATGATTTTATGATTCCTAAACTAAATGGACTAAATTCGTGTGACGTCATGATCACATGATAACTTGACCACGTGATATTCGCCGATGTAAACAAGTTTAGTATTGTTTGTTTTGCACTGCGTTTATGAAATGCATTATGCTTCTTAAGTTTCAGTAACTTCATTTTACTAAATATATTACTTTTTAATTGAATAAGAAATTATTACAACATTTTGTTTTATATATTTTTCACCTAAATAAATGTAAAAATCGAAATTTTGGATTGCTGTTATTTATAGGTATTGAATCATTCTTCTATCAAATAGCTTAAATGATAGCAGCAGATTTATTTGGTTTACATGCAGACATTTTGCTATAATTATGAAAACATCCTAATTCAGCTGTCATTTTCTAGCATTTAAAAAAGTATTTCGACTGATCTTCTTTAAAATTTAAGGTACTTTTCCATTTCGCCCGCGCAAACGATAAAGTCGCCAAAATGATACAACCGAAGCCAAACTGAATTTGTGTATACTGTATGTTATCGCCAATGAAATCTGCTTGGTGAGATTTGAGCTGACAAAACTGATAAGTACTATAACAATATTTATAAATGAAATCATTTGAAATATAAAATAAGCTTAATCGAAACAAAAAGATGAAAAAGGCTTATTAAGGCTATTAGCAGTTCGAAAGTGTATCTTTTTAAAGCAGAAAATAATTTAAAGCTTATATCGGAAGTATACAAACGCCGGAAGCAAGTTTAAATAGGATTAGCTTACCGAATGATATTTTAACTATTAAACGAGAATAAAATTATAGGTACAAAAATTATACTCTCATTTTTTCCTGCCGAATATAAATAACTGAATGTAAGAAATATGATATTAAATACTTTAATCGAAATAAAGTGTGGATATACAATATATATACGACTTACATATAAGGAAATCCTTTGTAAACACAGACCACGCCGGTTTGTTTATGATATATATCACGTGATTCTGTGAATTTAGCCCATTGGCTTGTTTTTATTACATATAACTAATGTATACATGACAGTATTACTAATGCATGTAATGACAGTATTACTAATGCATGTAATGACAGTATTGCATATTACTGCTCTCATGGTTATACAGTTTAATTACTTAATTAAACACTTTACAAATAATGAAGTGTTTGAGCTCTTCATATAAGAAAATCATACATTCAAAAATTTTGAATATGACATTCTGCACCAGTTTGAATGTGGAATTACATCAAAAAATATTTAATGATTGCTGGTAGGATTATTATGTTTAATTTCAAAAAATGACTGTTAAGAACAGGTGCTCCTGTTCGAGTGTATATTGAAAATCAATTTACATAATTAACAATAGCAATTAAAATCCTTTCAAAGGAATGCAAAGAAATTGATAGTTTCCAATGACATGGTACTGTAAAACCTAACTAGGGTAAGATACCAAATGTTTTGGGCAAATACTGAACAAAAAATACTTTAGATAGTATGTTACAGGTATTTGTGAAAATTTCAACAGCCAGAAAATTTATAGAAACATTTATGCCAATGATAAGAGTTTATAACCTGTGACTGAAGGGATCCCCTTTATATGTTTTCATTACAAGCAATTTCAGATAACACCCATAAACGCAACTTGAATTATATCTAAATATTTAAAATTTGGTTAGTCAAAATCCATTTGATCTACGTTTATTTTAAAAAAGTTTTTAAAGTCATAGCAATTATTCCCACTAAATGATCAACGTTCAAATCAGATACATCAGTAAAGCAATAAGCACAGATAAATCTGATTATACGTCTGGTAAACACTGTACAAATAAATTTATATTAAAGCTAGCGTTAGTAAAAATGATTTCGGCATGAATTCAAATACACATTTCTTATTTCAAAAGTTGCTTTTTTTAAAGTTTATTACTTACTATTTCCTGTTTAGATGGACCCCAAATTAAACAAGAGCATCTAAAATCGACAGAGGATTTTAAAACATACTCTTGTTTTAGAGTATTTGTGGATGTCTCCCAAATTTTTAACAATCCTTCCTCACTTGATAAGGCAAAATATTCCCCGTCAAATGAGAAATTTGATTTTTTTCTTAGATTCATAATGTACACATTTACAAAATTCAAAGTACACAAATTTCCAGCCGACAGCAACTTAACACGCGAGAAGTAATGCACATTCGCAAAACATGGTAAGTTTAGTTGTTTGGCTCCTTTTGATTCTTTTCGGATAACATTTTTAATTAAAAATCTTCAATATCATATTCAATTTTTTTAACTTTTATTATCATATTAAAATAAAATGTAAAGTTTTCGATGAATTTTGAATGCTTCAAAAATAAGTAATGATACTTTTCATAATTTTACATTTTAATAAATTCAAATAAGCTTTACTATGAATCTTAAACTAAGCTGTTATGTTAGATTTTTTTTTATTTAGTAGAGCTCAAAACCAATGTAAATAATTCATTTTTAAAAACAATTATTACAAAAGGTATAATTGTGAAAAAATTTTATATAGCTAAGGACTTATTATTCTACTTTTCTAAGATTCTTTTTTTTTTTATGTTATCCTTCATGACGTATCTCAAATGGACGACTACCATATTGGAACATAAAATCCTCAGTTTAGCAATCTTGGCACTTTTCAACAACAACAACAAAAAAAAAAAACCTCAATCACACTAAGTAAAGACACATCAAATTTATCGATAAAGACAGTTATCGAGTTAAACTGAGTAAGAAAAACATTTTCATTTCCGAGGTTTGTCTTTTGAAAAATATTACGAATTCAACTCCAAGAATGGAACTAAACATATTCATTTCTGAGTTTACTTCTTTTAAAAAAAAAAAAAAAAAAGAACACTACAAATTCAACTTCAAGATTTTAATTTAAAAAAACATATTAACTTCCGAGGTTGGTCTTTTAAAAAAATATTACAAATTCATCTCCAAGGATTGAAATAAAAAAAAAACATATCAATTTCATATGTTGATTTTTTGAAAATTATAACAAGTTTACCTCTAAGGTTGGAATAAAACCTACGAAATTGTGTGGTTATGGAAAAAATATTACAAATTCAAATTCAAAGTTTAATTTTTTTTATTTATTTATAAAACTTACAATAATTGGATAAATATACTATAATCGAATAAATATACAACAATCTCAAACTACAATTTTGCAAAAAAAAAATCCGACATAAATTTCAGTCCCTTGCATTTGAAAGAAATCCTTTCACCATTTCCTATGGCTTGTTTAGAGTTAATTTTAAAAAAAACCTGGTCTATCAAAGTCATTTCTATTTATTAGTTTTCTAGCAATCTTTCTTATTTCGTCGAAATTTCGATGCTCTTCTTCGATCCTTCCTCGTGCAACATATCCATTTCTTACCTCGCCCCGACAAATTTCGTAAAAGTAAACCCGATTATCCTAGAACACTTTTGATCGTCGAAGTGAACGGGCGGCAAACGAGGTCGGTCTTTCGCAGGGATTCAAATTCTGGATATTGTCCCACTAATTTATGCAAATCCACTGCAGGAATTCTGCATTCTTTGAAACATTTCTCTTGCTCCAGTCCCAAAACTGCCACCAGTATTCTTCTCCCCTGGTCTTTCAATCTGTACATTCTCCGGATGAATCTTTTCATCTCCACCAGAGTATATGTCCCTTGTAAAAAACAGAAATTCCGAGCCAGTTTTCTATCGAAAATCGATTCGAATGTTCGTCTCTTTTCGTAAATCTCAATCCGGTGGTATCGACTGTCGTGATGCAAGAGGAACAGGTTGATTTGTCAACCACAGACACTTCGACGGGGGAAAACTCGTCTTTCGTAAAAATTTTGTTGGCGTGGACAACAAACCAACTCGTCTGAGCTCGATGAAGGATATTTCGATTCGAGAGGGAAAGCACTGGAACAAATTTCAGTCTGGAAGCTGGAACAACTCGAGAAACGAAGAGGAGCAGAATAAAAGAAAACCATATGTTAACCTTTTGAGGACGGCTGGCCGATCTATAGGCCAAAAGGAACAGACCCTTAAAAGACGGCGCAGAGAGGTGCAGCGGCCACGCAGTGCTTTCCCCTCAAAACAGCTTTCGAATTAGCATGAGGCCTATTATAGCCCGGAACATCATCTGCTTGACCAGTTTCTTTTGTATTCAGAAGGGAGGATGATAGAGTTTCCTCTTTCACTCTTATCTAAAAATCCCTCTTTTTTTTCCTTTATACTCAAATTCTCACTAGCGGTGAGTGTATAGTTGTTTTTGTAAGCGATTTTGTCATCTCGATTACTTAATCATTTCATTTTAAATTAATTTGATTTTTTTAAATAAAAATGCCTCAACGTAAAAGAGGACTTACCACTGAAGAGATTCAGAAAGTTTTAGTTGATTTAGAAGACGAAATTTTTGATGATTCTGATTCTGATCGTGAGTTAGAAAATGACGAAGATGATTTAGATCAATCTTTAAATTTGAGTCCAGGGGTTGAAGATGAGGTTGTCTCCGAAGAACAAAATAAAATAATCTGGAACGACCCACAAATAACCCATAAAGTGACAATTTTACCTTTTACAGGAAATAATGTGATAAAAGGAGCCGCTGTACCGTGTGTCACAGAAAGTGGTTTTTTTAATTGAATATTTAAAAACTCTGTAGTTAGAAAAATTACAGAAGAGACAAATATATATACAACTCGCGTTTTACAATCTGCAACACCATCAAGTTTGAGGAAACATAATCCTGGATGGACTGAAACGAACGAAGTAGAGATTGTAAAATTTCTTACCTTAATACTTTTGATAGGTCATGTGGAAAAGGACAATATAAAGGAATATTGGTCAACGGATCCTATGCTGGACACGCCCTTTTTTAGAAAAATTATGTCGAGGGACAGATTTTTAAATCTACTTTAGTACTTGCACTTCGAAAATAATGATAATGCTCCGGATAAAACAACTTTGGATTACGATAGACTTTGGAAACTAAGAAATGTGTTTAACTCCTTAAATAATTCTTTCCAAGAAGTATATTATCCATCTGAAGAGTTAGCCATCGACGAAGTAATTGTCTCTTTAAAGGGACGCATAATATTCAAACAATATATTCCGAAAAAAAAGAAAAAGATTTGGTATCGAAGTATACAAAATTGTGGATAAAAAAGGCTATACTTTCAACATGAAAGTATATTTGGGATCAGATAGGGAAAGACTGAAAAGTGGTATAAAAATAAAACCTACTCATGCAACAGTTTAGGAATTGGCAGAAAGTGTAAAAAATAAAGGGCATAAATTGTTCATAGACAATTTTTTTTCATCCCCAGAATTGTTCCAGCAATTGTATAAAGAATACAAAATGAATTCTTGTGGCACTATGCGTTCCAATAGGAAGAATTATCCCAAAAAATTAGCTTTTCAAAAAATGAAAAAAGGAAATTTGTCTATAAAATTTAGCAGCGGCATGACAGCCATGTGTTGGAAGGTTAAGAGGGAAGTTTTCATGCTAAGCGACTTGCACGACCCAGAAATGTGTAAAATAACTTTGTGCAACGATAGATGTGAAAAGCCTGCTTTAATAACATGCTATAATTCAAATATGGGTTTTGTAGGTCTGAGTGATCGTATGGCAAACAGCTATACATTTGGTCGTAAGACAGTAAAATGGACCAAAAAACGTTTTTTTTTTTTTTTTTTTTTTTCATTTACTAGATTTGACAGTATTAACCTTTTGAAGACGGCGGGTTTTGAGAGGAAAAGGCCCTTAAAGACGGCGCTTTAGGCGATGTTTACTTCCCCCTTTTTTATCGCTCATTGATGGCACCATACATAGGCATACAAAAGAAGCAAGATAACTGCTAAGGTCAGCAGTGAATGGGGAGGTTCGCGGCTTAGAAAGTCCCTAAATACAAAGAGTCTCCCTTTCTTAGGGAAACATATTTTCTTGGAGCTCAATGTAGAAATTACGATTTCAGTTCAAGAAAATTTGAGAAATTTATTTATTTTATTTTTTTAAAAAAGAAATTATTTCTTAACAATTTAAGCTGCTTTTCACCTAGATTTCCTCTTCAATATTATTAAGAGCATTGAGAGAAATAGCACAAAACAATGATGATAATATAAAACATTGCATAAAAAAATGAAACGCTTAGTTCATTGTAGACAAAGGTACACACAATAAACTAACCAAATTTAATTGATATTATTCAAGTAAAATTTATTTATATTTTGATTTTCAGTAAATTCATTAAAATAGATATAAAATATTTTAAATTTATTTTTAATTCTTTTAAATGCAGGAATTTGATACACACCTGGTGTTAAAACTTAAAATAATCAAATTAGAAATAAGAAGTAAATAGTTTGATACTTCATAAATTGCACCTAATTATAATCAGTAATACAAAATAAAATAAAAAGCAAAATTGCTGATCCTGTCTCTTGATGTTATAATGTAAAATTCAGATTTTCTCAAATTGATAATGAAGTAAGTTTAAAAGCTCTTATAAGTATTCACAGCATTTGTATTACAATAGACATATCATCATAAATCAACTATGATCTTTTGGAAACTTCATTATTACTTAATTTATAATTGCTTTTCTCTTTTAGAACATGCCAGAGAAATCTTAAAAATTTAAACCCTTTTAAGAATTTTCTTATATATCTTCCATGAAGGAATGATAGATTTGATGTATAATTGTCATTTTTTATTGTTCCATAATCCATTATATTGTGATACATTAATATTCATAATATTGAATGAATCCTAAGATTAAGTCTAAATTTTATTAACAAGCCTTTTTCAAAAATGAAAACTTTATTTTTCTTTGATCTAATTCTTCCTATATATGCTGAAAATTATGATAAAATATTCACTATGGCAAATAAATGAGATGAATAAAAAGCAAAACCATTAAAAAAAAGGTGTTTCGCATTATGCTCTAAAATGTGAGTATCCTAAGGCTATAAATGTTGGCCTTTGTTAAATAGTGCCACATTGTATTGTCCACATATTTTTATCGAAAAAAAGGTGACGATTAGGTGTTCCAACGTGTAGCACAGCTGATACGCATTAAAACAAAATCCTTACGTTGCCGCGGTGTGGAAATTAGAAGTGGACGCTCTAGCTCGGCTATGGTTCTCGTTACTTGTTTGTCATTTAAATTACGAGGTCCGTCTTATTAATTTGTCCCTTATGTTACTTGTAAATGAAATATTAATAATTTATCAGTTTACCTACGTGTTCCTAAAAATAAATTCTTTAAATGCACATAAGAAATTTAAAATTATTTTTTTCCCAATAGTAATAAATGTTTCAATTAGTAAAAAAGAGGAAATGCTTTGAATTTTTAGAATACTTCTAGTAAAACGCAAACAATAAACTGATATCGAAGACAAAATATTATGACTGCAAACATTTTCAAGTTGCCGAGGAGCTTCACGTATCTCGGTAATTTTGTTTATATAAAAGGAATATATGATTCTTATTTGTACTTAATTGTTTCTTTTGCAAGGAATGACAACATACTGGAGCTTCTTACCTTTTTTTCACTTTTCGTACAAAAAGTTATATGCTTAACCTTTGGATAATCCTCACTTTTTATTTAAAATTTCAAAAGACTTGCATAATATTGCTTTAATTCTAAGATTACTGCTCTAAATTTTTGTGCGATAATAAACTGATTTTTGTGTGTGATTTTGTGCATATGATAGAGCCAAAGCCAATACATTCCTACGAAGCCAACTCTTTCGATCAACATTCAAAATAATTACAAAAACATTTCCTTCTCAACACATAGACTCCTCAATCGGTTTAGAAAAAACTGACAACAATTTTTCTTTACTTTCTTCAAAACAAAGGAAAACTTTAGCTTCAAAACTCGTTTTTCCCTCCCCCTCCACTTCGTCTGGACAGTCCCCTAAGTGATTGGGTCCTTTTTACATTATGTCTCAGAATCTAACACAATATCAGTTCTCTGAACGATTATTTTCAGTTTCCCGATAACGTTCGCATAGTAGAAGACCTTCTTTCAAGTTGGTCGGTATAGTTTCTATTTATCCTATGTCCGACAATGTAACAGAAAAGGAAATAACTTTCTAAAGCTTTATTACGGCAATAAGAGGAAGAATAGTTTTCCGGCTACATGAAAGCAACCTTGAAGATTTACAAGAAGGCAGATGTGCATTTCTAGGTTTTATTACACCAAAAAGGCATATGATAATCAATAATGACCAAAACCTGAAAGAATCATCAATAATCAAGAGGGAGAAGCATTCTTTGTCGATATGAAAGCTTTTACAACTTGTTTTTCATGCTCATTTACAAGAGCCATTTGATTCCCTATTCAGAGTTTCAAACGTTCGGGTGCCTTAGAGCGCACCCGAACATTCTTTTTTTTTTTTTTGTACTATCGTACATAAAAAGTGTGACTCATGAATAAATAGGCGAGAAAAAAAATGAAAACGAACACATTTTTTTTATTTCAATGTAACTATCTGTTAGATTCTGATTATATTTATTTTTCAAATATATTTTAGAACATTTGGCAAATTTTATTATAAAAGAAACTTATTATATTTTTTTTAAAAAAAAAAACTCCTTTTAAGTTTTGAAAAATCAGGAAATCCAACACTGTAGAACTTTTAAAGTATAATATATAACAAAAGCAAAAATTTTATTCTTGCTTCTAAGGTTTTTGTATAAATCGGGGAATTTTTCTTATGCTAAAGAATTTGTAATATTCGTCTCCTACAAATTTGAAAGGAAAAATATCGGAATTAATAGTTTTTGTTTCGAAGACTCAACTTTTATACATCAATTGTCATAATAAAAAATGTCGGAATTAGTTTCTTGCTTTTATAAATTCGAAAGACTACAATGTACAGTTTTAAAAATCTATAACAAATATTTCTGTAATTTTTTTTTGTTGCAAAATTTTTCCTCTTTTTTTGGTGGTTTTTACACATTTAAAAATGTACATTTTTTTTTTTCAAGTTTCGATATAAAATTCTTAAAAACTGTTTTTCAATAAGCATAACTTAAGATAACAATAAAAATACGCTTCTGTACAGCAATACATTGTGTAATTATGCACAAATTTTCATCAAAAACAGAATGCAAAAATTGCTTCAAATTCTCCACAAATATATTTTAAGTAGTTTTACAGGTATAAAAGTTAATAAAAATGTAGAACTGAGGTATTTTTAAATCTGCAAAATGCATAGCAATACGTGTATTAGTAAAAAAACATTCATTATGAAAATATGTAATTATATTCTTTAGTATGAAAAAAATAAAATAAAAATCATAAAAAAGAATCACCACTTAAAGTTATAACACTTTTTTGAATAAACTTTGGAAATAAAATTTTTATGTAACATATATTTCTTAGTAATATTTATATATATTATTATTTGAATAAAAAAGTAAAGTGGAACTAGAAATTAAAAATTTATTTCCAAATATTTAAATATTATTTAAGTTCAACATATTAATCCAATAATTTCATTACAGCGGCTCCTTTTATCACATTATTTCCTGTAAAAGGTAAAATTGTCGCTTTATGGGTTATTTGTGGGTCGTTCCAGATTATTTTATTTTGTTCTTCGGAGACAACCTCATCTTCAACCTCTGGACTCAAATTTAAAGATTGATCTAAATCATCTTCCTCATTTTCTAACTCACAATCAGAATCAGAATCATCAAAAATTTGGTCTTCTAAATCAGCTAAAATGTTCTGAATCTCTTCCGTGGTAAGTTTTCTTTTACGTTTAGGCATTTTTTTTTAAAAAAAATCAAATTAATTTAAAATGAAATGATTAAGTAATCGAGATGACAAAATCACTTACAAAAATAACTATGCACTCACCGCTAGTGAGAATTTGAGTATGAAGGAAAAAAGAGGGATTTTTAGGTAAGGGTGAAAGAGGAAACTCTACCCCCCTCCCTTCTGAATACAAAAGAAACCGGTCAAGCAGATGATGTTCCGGGGTTATAATAGGCCTCATGCTGATTCGAAAGCTGTTTACAGGGGAAAGCACGGCTTGGCCGCTACATCGGTCAGCGCCGGCTTTTAAGTGTATGTTCCTTTTGGCCTATAGATCGGTCTGCCGTCCTCAAAAGGTTAAATGCATTTATATTGTTCAAAATCAAAACGGGAAAAAGCATAAGCCATAAAATATTAAGCTTAAATTTAATCAAGCAACTTTTACAGAATGAAAATAATCAAACAGTTTTCACCAGCCCAGAATAAAATTTTAGAAACAATAGACTTGAAAACCATCATTGACCTGAATTTAAAAAAGTTCAACGACGTTGTGTTGTAAGTCCAAAGGTGTAAGGAGACGCACTTCTGTTTCGTGTAAATTGTGTAATGTAGGATTGTGTGTAAATTGTTTTGAAGAATATCATGTAAAATAATATCAATATATGGTGAATTTAAATAGATTCTTGTTTTGCAGGAGCTCATTTCCAGTTTAAATATTTTTTTAAACTTTGTATTATATCCAAGAACAGTATTATATAATTCTTGTATAGTTTTAGTGCACCTGAAATGTCATACAATTTTGAAAAAGTATTTGTGAATTTTGTATATTTCCTTATTTTATGTGTTAAGAAAACTAATGAGATGAATAACAACTTCCTTCAATAAATTTGAGTATTTCGTAACAGAAAATAATTACATCATTGTTTTCAAAAAGTCCCACACTAATTAAAATCGTTATAGTACATTAAATATTTCCCAAATCTGTTCCTTTTGCTTCAATTAGATAATTTTTATTATTTTGATATGCTTACATTCGTACGCAAAAGAACTATAAAAAAAATCTGTAAAATCATTACACTAATACACATTTTTACCTTTTTTTTTAAATAATTTTGCTTATAATACAACTTTATTCCCTTTTTGTAATAAATAAATTCTGTAACCTCAATTTTTATTGTATAAAAATTTCTAACCTAGAATAAAATTTATTTTGTTGTTAAAATATGAAATTATTGGATTAATATGTTGAACTTAAACAATATTTAACTATTTGGAAATAAATTTTTAATTTCTAATATGTGTTCCACTTTACTTTATTATTCAAATAATAATATATATAAGTATTATCAAGAAATATATGTTGCATAAAAATTTTATTTTCAAAGTTTATTCAAAAAAGTGGTATAACTTTAACTGGTGATTTTTTTTTTATGATTTTTATTTTTATTTTTTTTTCATACTAAAGAATATAATTACATTTTTTCATAAAGAATGTTTTTTACTAATACACGTATTGCTATGCATTTTCCAGATTTAAAAATACCTCAGTTCTACATTTTATTAATTTTTATACCTGTAAAACTACTTAAAATATATTTGTGGAGAATTTGAAGCAATTTTTGCATTCAGTTTTTGATGAAAATTTGTGCATAATTACACAATGTATTGCTGTACAGAAGCATATATAAAAGTTGAGTCTTCGAAACAAAAACTATTAATTCCGATATTTTCCCTTCCAAATTTGTAGGAGACGAATATTACGAATTCTTTAGTATAAGAAAAATTCCCCGATTTATACAAAAACCTTAGAAGCAAGAATGAAATTTTTGCTTTTGTTATATATTATACTTTAAAAGTTCTACAGTGTTGGATTTCCTGATTTTTCGAAACTTAAAAGAAGTTTTTTTTTAAAAAAAAAATTATAATAAGTTTCTTTTATAATAATAATTACAAAAAGTTTTGCAAAATGCTCTAAAATATATTTGAAAAATAAATATAATCAGAATCTAACAGATAGTTACATTAATATAAAAAAAAATTGTGTTCCTTTTTTTTTCTCGCCTATTTATTCATGAGTCACACTTTTTATGTACGATAGTACAAAAAAAGGAATGTTCGGGTGCGCTCTAAGGCTATTGAACGTCTGAAACTCTGAATAGAGAATCAGATGGCTCTTGTAAATGAGCATGAAAAGCAAGTCGTAAAAGCTTTCATATCGACAAAGAATATTTCTCCCTCTTGATTATTGTTGATTCTTTTAGGTTTTGGTCATTATTGATTATCATATGCCTTTTTGGTGTAATAAAACCTAGAAATGCACATCTGCCTTCTTGTAAATCTTCAAAGTTGCTTTCATGTAGCCGGAAAACTATTCTTCCGTGGTTCTTCCTCTTATTGCCGTAATAAAGCTTTAAAAAGTGCATTTCCTTTCCTATTACATTATCGGATATAGGATAAATAGAAACTATGCCAACCAATTTAAAAGAAGGCCTTCTACTTTGCGAACGTTATCAGGAGAATGAAAATAACCGTTCAGAGAACTGATATTGTGTTAGATTTTAAGAGATCATGTAAAAAGGACTCTAAAGGACTTTCTAAGCCGCGAACATCCCCATTGATCTGCGGGACACCAGCAACTATCCTGCTTCTTTTGTACGCCTATGTATGGTGCCATGAATCAACGATAAAAAAAAGGGGGGGAAGTAAACATCGCCGAAAGCGCCGTCTTTAAAGGCCTTTTCCTCACAAAACCCGCCGTCTTCAAAAGATTGAGTCTTATTTATACCCAGCTGACAATTTGTTTTTTAGACTCTTTTCTAGATCCGACATTTGTTGTTTTTCATCAGCAAGGTCATGCAAAATTAGCCAAAAGTTGTTTTTCGTCACAAAGGTACAAGTCCGAGTTTGGAAATGAAATTGCCTAAAAAAAACATTAAATGGGGGGGGACACTCTATTACAAAGAGTTTTTTTTTTCTCCGAAAAATACAATGTTATTCTCTGGTAATACTCACGATACCGGTGATCCACTTGCAATTTTCAAAAGTCGAACAATTGTCACAGTTTCTTCGAATCTCCAACAACTTTTGAACGTGCGAATGGGTTGCATAAACTTCTCAATCATAAACTTCTTGTTTCTCTCTTTCGCATACTCGAGAGAATCATTGTCCGTAATAAATGGAATTCCTTTTTAATTGTCGGAATCTTGGGCTTTCTGGGAATCGTTGATTTCATTTAGACGTCTTCTCCTAACAAATATTCCATTTCTGAATCAAAAGTCGAGGTGGATTTCTCTCGAGGTCAATCACAGGATTTGGAGTCAAAAAGTGACAAATTTTCTGGAGCAGATATCAACTCAATGCAATATCCACGAAAAACTCGGGCACAAACTGGTAGGTCGATTTCGAAAAATTCATGATGCTTTCAAAGTCAAACTGGAGTTGAAGTAGAAGTTTTCCAGATTCGACACTCTTGAACTAGAAAACAAATTTCGCCTTGGGAAGAGACACTGGATTCAGCAAATTTCGAACCTCCTAAAATTTGATGAATCGTACATTTTTCTGAATAGGAACTTAAGTTTTAGAGTACATCACGTCCTGCATGGTTGTTTTCAAGGGTAAATGAACTTTAAACATGTTCAGAACATTTCTGTATTTCAACACAAATCCAACATCACAGGCTTTAACCTTTTGATGACGGGCAGACGTTATCGCGACCAAAAGGAACAGTATCTTAAAAGATGGGCTTGGGTGGGAAGGCGACCACGGAGTTCTTTCCCCTTTTTACAACTTTCGGAACGCGATGGAGCTCATAAATGCCCATCACTTCACCACCCCCTATTGTATTCAGAGAGTAGGGAGATAGACCTCCTTTGCACAAGCTTATCGAAAAATCTCTTTTCCCTCTTTTTGTACAGTCTGTATCAGCAAAACGAATCATTCCTAAAATGTAAATTTAGGAAGTATGTGTGTATTATTACACAAATAGTATCATTTTACAAAATTGCACAGCTCAATTTAGTTAAATGACACCATTTGTCAATGCAATACTACATTAAGTCATTTTACAAAATTGAGCTGCGCAATTTAGTAAAATTATAAGAAAATAATTATCATCACAATATATGGACAATCGCAAAATATGCATCCCAGAAAGAAAGAAAAAATATTTATCTTCAATTAAATAATTAATTAAAATTTTAGTTTTTTTCAAAATATTTCAATGTTTCGAAATTCCCACCACAATAAACAGTAATATTTATAAGCGATCTTTTTCTCAATTTCTCAGAATTGTTTTTCACAAGTCTGTGCATAGGTTTGGTTCTAATAGTGTTATTCACAGGTTTACAAATTTTTTGTACACGCTGCAAAAACACTAAAAAATAGTTGATTTTAATTTTGTAGACCTAAAAAAATTGCTATTCCCTAAGGGAAAGAGCGAAGTTCCCTAATGAGTCATAAAACTTCCAGACAACTTTCAGAGGCATTCTCCATTGAGACAATCGTTCAAAAAGGTGAGGGTAAGAATTTCTTTAGTTGACATCAATAAGGGCACTAGGTATCAGTAAGTCAGTCAAGTTGACATTTTGCATTTTTAGACTGACAACAGAAAAGAACAACCTGAAATTGCCAAAATAGCAATGAAACATCTAATGTCATTTGTTTCAATCTATGTATGCGAAAAATCTTTCTCTTTGTATGCTGAGACAAAAACAAAATACAGAAATAAACTGGATGCTGAAGATGAATTAGGTTGCAGATTTCAACTATTATTCCAGACATAAAAATACTTTGTAATTAAAAACAATCACACACAAGTCCTAACTTTTTTATTAATTTGTTATAATTTAAAATATTGTTGCTATTGTTAGAATATATTTGAGAAAAAAATCTCATTAACTACTTTATCTTAAGACGTTTATATTGCGATAAAATAAAAATGCAACAATAATTTTGTAAATTTGAGTAGGATTAAAGCTTTGATATCCTATTTTTTTCTACTCTTTGATCAAATGGATTCCTTCCAGAAAACGGTAAGCATAAAGGGTTTCCCAAAGTGTTAAATCTTCAAAGGCTCAATCCTAAAGAAAACCTTAAAATAGTTCAAGAGGGAAATGCGATAATTGCTTTCAGGGACACTATTTTATTGCAAATGTTGCATTCATTCACGATTTCCGAATGGTCATCTATGTTAGCCGTGTCTGCAATTCCTTTCTTACAAAGTCATCGTGGGTGTCCACTTTATACCTCCATGGAAAGTTTTTAAATATGTGTTTGGGACAAAAGATGTTTTTTTTTATTGACAGTGTGTGTTTCAGTTTCTTCTTGCGAGAGAAACTTTTCAAAGTTGATTAAAAGCTACCTTTGATCAACAATGAATCAAGTAAAACGATTCCGCAGCTCTTTTCATTGAAAATGTAGGAGCTAAAATGATTAATTTTAATGAACTTCTAAAAAATTTCAGAACGTAAAGTTTTAACTATTTTTTTAGTGACTGAAAAGATAAAACTCTTTTTGTAAACATCTAAAAAGCAGATTAATGAACTTCTTTTATTTTATGTGTTTATCTGTTAGATGTAAGCCGTTTTTTCCTTAGATTTAAATTTTTTTGTTTTCCAAATCACTAACTATTTAATTTTATTAAGTGAATGCTTATTTTATATTTGCGATGGCATTTTTATGGAGATAATTCTATTAAGGGGATCTCAGGGAGGTTTCCACCCTATCATCAATAACTTATGATTCTCCTCCAATATTATTACTCTTCGTTATAAGAGAAATGTTACTCTAAGAACTGAGTTGATGATCAAATTTTCTTTCATTATAATTATTATTTTTATTTTCTTTTATCATTCAAAATTCTGAGTATTATCTTTAGAATTTAAGCAATATTTTTCTAACTCAACAAAAACATGCAAAAGTTATTGAAATTATGTATGAAAAACAAGCAATTAAGTTAATCATGAATAATTTTTTTATAAAGAAATATATGTTTATCCATTGTTTCATTCATATAGAGGAAAGAAAATGTAAGAATATTTTTTAAAAATAGTACATATTTTTTTCGATTACAATTCGATAAGAAGCAATTACTGATGGATCAGTTTTATAGATGTCAAAAAACAGCTGATTTTTTTAAAAAAAATTATATTTATTGACATATGGACATTGGGCGCTTATAAAGAGTTTTTAAACTTACATATATTTATTAATATACATTTGCTCTTCAGTAACGTATAATGTATGTGTTACTTCACAGATACATGAATTTCAGAGAATCAAACAATGTTAAAACAGTTCACCATTGATTTGGTAGCCTAGTGATCATGACCGTCTTGATGCCACTAAAGACCCACCGTGTATCCGGCGCTAATGCACGTTAAATCTTTCGAGGCTCAAAGTTCTCCCATTGTCGTGGGTTGTAAGTTGGGGAGGAGGGTGCCAGCACAGGTGTCATTCTCGTCATTTGACCGAGGTTTAAAATTACGAGGTCTGTCACGAAAAGTCTTTGTGTTGCTTCTAATGCGACGTTAATAAGACCATTCAATCAAGCATAGCTGATTTGTCACATTGATAAATAATCTGAATCTGTCACATTGATAAGTACGAGAGCTATTCAGAAAGTAAGAAACGTTTTGGAATTAATTAGAAACTAAGCACAAGAAAAAAGAATTTATTATATACATCAGAAAGAGCGACTGAAATTCTACTTTTCTACATAGTCACCAAACAATTTGAGGCACTTATTATAGTGGTGAACAAGTTTTGAAATTCCTTCGTCTTAGAATTCTGCCGCCTGTATCCTAGTTTTTGTGTGACAATTTCAAACAACAAAGTCCGTGAAACTTGTGGAAAACTAAGCGAAAGCTCCGTTATTGTTAAATGGCGGTTTTCACGAATTTTTTCATCTACTATAGCTACCAATTCATTAGTCACAATGCTAGGGCGTCCACTCTACTCTTCATCGTGAATGTTAGTTTCTGCCATTTTTAAACTGAATGCACCATTTCCGGATTGAACTTTCATTCATTACGTTGTTTCCGTTCACTTCACATACTTGCTGATAAATTTCCATAGGTTTTAGGTTTTTTGCCAACAAAAACCGTATCACAGACAGCACCTCACAACTGGCTGGATTTTCAATTGCAGTGCACATTTTAAACTTGAATATCGAAAAAACTGGTTGCGTAGAAATGTTTCCATTGTGATGGCTGAACGCCAACTGAGATGCCGAGCAGGCAGACACCAAAATATACATGATCGGCGCTCGCCTAGGGAAGTCAGACGGAAACGTTCCTTACTTTCTGAATAGTTCTTTTCAATTGATTTTCTTAATTATAAAGAATGATATTTATCTAAATTTTCGAAAGGGTTATCGCATTATATATTTCTTGAAGAACTTCAAACTTAATTTCAAAATTAGCATTTCAATATTTCAACTTTCTTTTTGACCATTACGAGTGGACTGGTGTATTCTGATGAGCTTGGGCGTATGATGCCTTCTTTGAGCCATTCTTTTATCTGTTTATTTACTTCTTCTCTTTCCGTAAATGCTAATCGGCGTGGTGATTTACAAACTGGTTCATCATCTTTCAAAATAATTCGCATGATAACATCGGTGATTGCCGTCTTTTCACGTTTGTAGCTTTCTATCATTTTCGTAAGTTCTTTTTTGATCTGAGGATCACCTATGTGGTTAGTTCTACTTTTTCGACGTTTTCCACTAGTATCTGCATTAAGAATGCTTGATTTTCATATTTAACAAATTCTACACCATTCTTTGTGAAGTTGACTGATGCTCGTTCTAAAATATCTGAATCTATGACTGATTCGAACTTTAGTTTTGTTGTAGATACCACATGCCAAGTTAGTGTATAGTTTTCTTCATCCGTCTGAAATTCTTGTTTCAAAGATCCTATTGTAGTGACTTGAGCTTCACCTATGCCGGTTAAGAGAATTTTGTTCTTCGCTAACTTCGTTGGATCGATGATTCTTCTGTTGGTATTTTCTCGCTGTAGACTGATGGTACTTCCGGTGTCAATAAGCGCTTTAATGTTCTTGTTTCCAAACATTATTTCCTTGGTGCATAGACTTTCTTGACTGATAGTGGAACATGTTGCCGTAGGCTTGCTTGTTTCTCTCGTGAAATTCGTTGTTCTCTTTTGGCTGGCTTGTATTTGGCACTATCCCTGAATTGTTGAATCTTTTAAACCTGGAGTAATACGTTTGAGCGTAATTAGAAACATTTGATCTTGAATATCTTTCTCTTCAGCGAAGTCGATTTTGGATCCGTCAATTTGAGTTCTCGTGATTTCCTTCATTACTTCCTTGACTGGCGGATTAAGCTTAGTGATGCAGATTGTAACTCGTGGTCGCTGCAACTTTCCTACTTGATCTGTCCTGCTCGAATTTTTGTGGCGATTCCAATTGTCGAAATTTTTCTGGAGCTCTGAAATCTTGTTTCCCCCTAAAATACGTATTAACTGTCTTCTGATTTAGTGTTCTCTTGACATCTTCGTACTCTTCAAACTTTTCTGTTAATTCGGCTGGCGAATAATCGTTGTCCATTCATCTAGAAAATGTTGCTTAAAGTCGGTAGGAGATCTACGTTTCATCTGATCTGAGATGATCAGTTTTCTTAATTCTTCAAAAGATTCGATTTTTAACCCTGATGTCCACCCGTCAAAATATGTTGCAAGTTCGTGATAAAAATCGGTTCAAGTGTGGCTATAAACTTTTTGATGAGTGGTAAATAACTGGCGAAACTTTTCTGGCGTTAATTTAAATCTTTTTAGCAGAAGCTCTTCTACGTGGCATGTAGTTTTTTGCTATCACCTCTGGTTCACGTAAGACGATGTGAGAAATTTCGGAAGGTAAGAGTCCTAAAAGATATGAAATCCAATGTTCTTTTGGAACAGTTGATAGTTGCAATTCTCGTTAGAATAAGACTAAATATAAGCTGATATCTTATTTAACTTCATATTTATGGGGAAATTTGGATATTTCTTCGCCTAGTAATTTTGAATTGTCGGTTTCGTCAACGTTGAGTATTATTTTAGTTGATTTTCTAATTTTAATCGCTCTAGCTCAATTTCATGTTGATCTTGACGTCGTTTCTCTTCTATAGCAAGGGTTTCAAGGCTCAATTTTTCTTCAAATTCTTGATTTCGTTGTGTTTCGGCAAGAGTTTCAAGTCGCAACTTTTCTTCAATTTAATCTTTCGTTTTTCGCTGTTCTATTTTACTCGTAAACAAATTTTTTGTGAACTCCTCATCATATTCAGTAGCTTTAGTGATTAAGTCCCTTAGTTTCTTAACTGTCATTGAAGAATCAAGCTTTAGATCTAATTCTTCCACGAGGATAAATATATCTTCCCGATGCCTTTTAGCTAGGTACGACATTTGAAAATTAATATGTGAATAGTTAAATAGAATCAATTAATTTGAAAATGTACACTCTAATCGTTTTTACGTTATAACTACAAAAAAAGATTTTAAAATAAAACACGCTTATTATGGTGAATTTCATTTAATTAATTTGCTTAAGATATCAAAATATACACTGAACATAATAATGTAAATGCAAGGATATTTGAAATAAATTGTGAAAATGATATAAATATATGAAATTTCTTCCAATCTAATGCAATATAATTTGCTAAAGTACTCCTTTTTCAATGAACTATTTATCATATCAATCTGAAATTCCTTTGTAAAAATTTTCTACTGAACTAAAACTAAATATTGTGAAAGAATATAAAGTTATTCATTTAGAACCAAAAAAATATTCAGACATACAGTGAAATAACCAGAGAATAAAAAAACAAAATCATCTACTCTGAGAATACACTTTCAATTTGCTTGAATTTAGAATTCACGGATCTGCCAAACCTATTTTTTTTCTTCAAAATAATATGTTAACATTCATTGAGAAAGTGAAATCAAAGAGCGGACATTCGTTTAGGCGAAAACAGAAAAATCGTGTGGAAAACCAAAAAGTTTACTTTTCCTGAACAAGGAAGTATAATTACTTACGCATTTATTCATTTCTCGAGTGAGAACGCTGACTGATTTGATATACCATCGCATATCAATTCACACACACAATGATAAAAAAAAAGGAAACACTCCTAGATTTTGAATTCAAGTATGACAATTTGAATATATATATATATATATATATATATATATATATATATATAAATGCACTTAGAAAATAATACGTTTAATTTACTTTTCCTTCAGATATTTCTTTTTATAAATAAAAAGAAACATTACACGATGGCACATAATTGGAATTAGACAGATTGTCCGAAAAAATAAATATGTTTTACAGTACCTGGAATCTTGCGATGAAATTTACGTTCTAATACACACTGAATTTTTTCTAATGATCTTTCAGTAATCGACGTCCTTTTTAAAGAGCATAAATTAAACACAATTCAGATGATAACGAACACGAAGACACATTTGATGATTTTTGTTTTTGTCGTCAAAGAAAAACTGCAGGTTCTACTTGTAGATGGAACACACTCGTCGTCGCAGAAAACTAACTGTGGAAATGGATGAGGAAATGCACATTTTTTTGTAGTAGATTTGTTGTCGATGGACATTGGCTATTCTTGCTGTAGAGGCATACGTCGTCGTTGGACACTGGCTATACTTGCTGTAGAGGTGGATCTGTCATCGCTCATAAATTTTGTACACATCTTAGCATCTGGAATGGAACGCTCATAAATTTGGCTCATATCCTGGCATCTCGGGTTAAACGCTTATAAATGTTGCACATATCTTGGCATCTCAGGTTGAACGCTAATAAATGTTGCACATATCTCAGTATCTCAGTTTGAACGCTTAAAGTTTTGCATAGATCCCGGGCCGATCGCCCATAAATTTTGTAGACAATAAGATTGTACATCTCGAATCTACGATAGTTTGCTTTTACGCAAAGAGGTGTTTGTCGAGGGGGGGGTAATTCCATTACCGGATTCCATTGGCGATTTTGTATCAATTCAATGATGAGGCTCGACTTATTTTACTTCGTTTATTAGAAGAGATGATGAAGAGTGAAAGTATATATATACAACAAGAGATGACGAATTGGCCAGTTCATCAGAGTAAAATAGATGGCTGCCTCAATTAACCCATATCGACGAAGGGCTGGGAACGAGCTCGGGCGTTTGGAGTTTACTTCCGACGCAGATAATGCGAAGGAGAAAAGAAGCGGAAAGTGGAGGAAAGAGGGCGAGATCGAAAAGTCGCTCAGTTTTGCTCTGGAAAAGATGGCGCTGCATGAGCTATCACATGACGCTGATTTGTCATTCCTCAGATACCATCTATCGAGTATCTGAGGAACTGGTTTTACAGTACATTGGAAAATAAAATTAATTCTTTGATAGTTAGCTGGAAATTCCTACACACACACACACACACACACACACATATATATATATATATATATTTCAAAAGTATTACAAGTTCACCTCAAATGTTGGAATAATAATTGTATCTCGTTCTGAGGTCGTCTCCATTATTAAGAAAGAAGTTGATCACCTTCGTACAATAGCACTACAAAGTGCTGCTTGGGTATGGGAAAATCTAAAGAAGTATGAGCTGGTGTAGTAGATGTCTGATCAAGTCGAAGTCTATCTCTCAATGTGTTCTTTTGAATAAAAATGGCAATTAAGTCACTCGCCTTCCATCGAGCTTGCGCTTTCTGAATTTAACTTTCTACCGTTCTTTTTCGTTGACGTTGACGTTGAAGTTCAATGGGCACCTAGAGCGTGGAGCGCTCTTCTAGCCCAAATCTAGCAAATAAAAAGTCCATTGGAGAAGTGGATTTAACTTTGTGTAGAGGATTGTCCAGAGAATGTATGCTGAAAAAATTGAAAGAAACAGATGAAAAAGTTTCGAGAAAAAAGCAGTTGAAGATACCAGCATAGTTGGCGCCATCTATTGCGGAGAGAGTCAATTGGTCCTTGGAGGAGTGAAGTTCCACGAAGGGAATGTTGAGCTTGCGGTGAGTGAAGTAGAGCTACTATGATTGGCTACCCTCGAAGGAAGCTAAGTTACCATATATATGTGGGAGGAGCTATCATCAAGTTACTGTTCACTTTCCAACTTTGCTCCAGCTTTTATAGGCGAAAAAGTATCAAATTTTGATCATTACGTCACTACATTACACTTTGATCATTACGTCACTAGTCTTGTCTGATTTCAATTGAAACTTTTATTCAAAGGCACGTGTATTATATTCAAATTCATTAAAATGACCAAAGGTAATATTTTATAATATTCCAATGTCCACAATGACCGGACTCCATTTCTTTCAAGATTTTTTTCGACTAAGTAAAAAACTGAAACTAGATTTGAGATGCAAGTCGTGTAAACACTCAATAAATTTAAATTGTATCTGGACAAAAATATTATGTCTGGGAAATTAATTTTTAAACCCTCATTTTTTCCATATAATAATACATGTTAAAGGATTCACCTCGTCTTTAGTGAAATTTCTTTTTCCGAAAGGTACAATGCTCAAAATTTTGGGACGTACATACAAGGCGTCAATTTGTCAATCAATTTCCGATGAGGTAACAACTTGAATAGTTCTTCATCGACAATTTCCTTACATTTTTCGTCCAAATCTTGATATCCGTCTTCCCATTCATCGTTTTCCATGCGCGTTTTGGTGAGTTCAGTTTCCAATTACGCCAGTTCCACCTTTAGGTCTTCCAATTGATTTTCCAATTCATTCACTTTGGATTTGAGTGAAGCATTTTCGGTGACGAGTCGTTCGACGTCAGAGACGTTTTCTTGGTTAGACAGGTTTTCCATGCTAGACGTGTTTTCGACGTTAGACATGCTTTCCAGGTCAGACATAATTGAATTGTAAATGCTAATAATGCTTCGGTCAAACCGAACCATTCTTTTACAAGTTTTAATCGAGTAAAAATTGCAAATAAATAATTAAAATAATTTTAAAAAAGGTAGTACTGAATAAATTTTATTAATCTTCTCCCGGCAAATCACCATGTATCGTGATGTAACTTTCGATAAAACCCATATCGAAAACGTTTTCTTGAATTTTGTCCAAGTTGTTAAAACTAGGCATCAGATAACTGACCAGTTCTATCATGTTGTTATCGCCATTTGAACAAGAGTGTTTTGTATCCTTTGGCACCTTTTTCTCGTTCCGATTCCTTCAATTTCAGTTTCAACTCATCAATTTCCCTTCTCGGCTCTTTAATTTGGTTTAATTTTTGGCGGACAGTAGATTTCCGACCCCAAGGGGGAGGGTTGTTTAGTGACCTTGATGAGGCAGCGTTGTTTCGAATCCTGGACCAGGGGGTCCGAAGAATGTGCTCCTACCAACCAGCCTAAAAAGACATCTTTTCTGGCTGGTTAAGTAAGGCATTTTAAATTCTGATATTGTTATTGACGAGATTCAAATTTAAGCGTCAATTCGTGAATCCATCCCTCTGAATTTCTTACTTTTCGCTTAAACTCGTGCATTTGGAACTCTAAGAATTTCTTTTCATCCTCTGAATCTTTTAATTTGTGTCCCAACTCATTAATTTGGTTCTCATAATCTGTTAATTCGCAAATTAATTCGTTATTTTGGTTATCGGAATCTTTAAATTTTTTGAATCAGCTCATTATTTTGATTTTCTAAAACTTTTAATTTGTGAATTAGCTCATTATTTTGTTCCTCTGAAACTTTTAATTTGTGAATCAATTCGTTATTTTGTTCTTCTGAAACTTTTAATTTGTATCCTAACTCGTTATTCTGTTTCTCTGAAACTTTTAATGTGTGTCCCAGTTCGTTATTTTGTTCCTCGGAATCTTTCAATTTGAGTTCCGACTTATTGATTCGTCCATTCGAAACTTTTAATTTACGAATCAACTCGAAATTTTCGTCTCTCGTAAATTTGAGTACGGTCGAAATGGAATTGTATCTAGGTTCCCATTCAGCATTCACTTTTGCCTTGGCCTGTGCGTCCTGATACACCAACTCGTTCATTCTTTGTTGTTGAGTTTTAGAAAGCACGTACATTTCGTTCATCACGCAATACAAGAAAACGTTTCCCAATCCGATTTGATGATCGTACCATTCGTAAATTGTAGCATTTCCCCTCAATTTCATACAAATACAGTTTCGAATCATAAGATTCGTATTCCTCTTCCTTCGGGACGGGTTTCAAGTCCCTACGGAAAGGCACAACACATTTCACGTACTTCATTCCCATTTTTCTTAAAGGGATTCCAAATTTGTTATGATAATGTCGATCCGAAATTTCTACTCTGTAATCAAAAAGTGGAAACATGCTTTTGCGACTACTCATTCTCTTCATCAAATTCTCCAATCTACCACTAAGCAACAATAAAGAGCCAATACGTGATGAGAAAGGAGAGATCTACTCGTCCAATAATGTAAAAATTTCAAAAACGATGATTCGTCGTCTTCTTTGTCCTCGGGAGCATTGATTCTGTCGCAAGAAGACGTTTCTTGCTCCCGTACATGAAAGTCGAGGCCAAATGCTCACGACTCTCAATCAGTTTGCTATTTTTACACTTTCCACTTTCATAAACGGGATACTTCTTTGGATCTAATTCACCTCCCCCATTTTCGAATACTCCCAGCCAGAACCATGTGTCGGTGTTGGCGAGTCGTGTTGAAATTGAAAGCGTTACTCCTTTTTCCTGACATTTTTATACTTTCGCTCGTAAGGTTTCTTTTTCAAGCCGTCGCATAGCATCCAAAAGGGTAAAATTACAAATTCGTCACGGATAAGCTCCATTCTCCTGATAAATTTTCCTAAAACGTCTCCATTCACCATGATGTGGGGCCAATTCAAATAGTCTTTCTCAAATCGTCTGAAAAGGCTCCACAATTCGTAACCCAATCCACTGGTTTCGCCAAATTCCACGCCATTTTCGTCCTTCCACATGTCGGGTCTCTCGAAAATGGGTTTGTAAAAATTATTTATCATAATAAACGTATTTTTCTCCCACCTAAATATTTTAAATGGTTCAGATTTAAAGTTCTTAAATTCGTAGCACACGTCCAATTGTTTCAGTTTTGGCGTGGGAGTGGAAGCGGGAGATATTTTTCTCTCGTTCCATTTCACGAGTAATTTTAAACATTCCACTCTGTGTTTTACGTTTGCGGGATTGTTTTTTGTATGATTAGGCCAAGAATATCTTCCGGCACAATATGCACAACGAATCAAGAGATTTAATTTCGTGTTTTTCCAGCATGTGATGTTCGAACGTTTTCAGTGGCATCGATGTAAAACAAGTGGTACACTCGACATTTACATCGGCCTATTCTTGTAAATAGTTGTACAACGTTTTGTATGACATGACAGATTGCTTCAAAGTATTCAATAGAAAATGAAATTGATGGAATACGTGAGGGGTATTTATAGGTATAAACTACATACTTAACAAAAAAATTGCTCAAAACTGTTAACTGTGACATTGAAGCTTGATCTTTTGGAATTGCTCTCAACTATTAACCTTAACTATAAACTTGAAACTTGACCTTTTGGAATTGCTCTTAACTGTTAACCTTAACTACAACCTTGAAACTTGACCTTAATCTGAATGCCAGATTTCTTATCAAAGTGTGCATCAAAGTTTTGCAGTTATGTAGCCAGATCTCATTCTGTTTTAGGTACGTTTTTTTATTTTGCTAAAATACTTTTGATTGAAATAAAAGATTTTATTTTACAGCTCGTAAATTTTATTAAATAAAACTAAAAGGGCCATATTCCATTCTGTGTTTTGTACATTTTTAGTTTAATGAAATATTTTTGATTTGAAAAAAAAAATTTCAAGTACCATAAGTATTAAATATAATTGTGTTTCACAATCCGGACAAAATCAATTTCTGACAAAAAATATACGAGTTTGATACAGTTTTCACGTTTCTCGGATCGACTGGCACGTCAAATTAAGAAACCTAAATTTACGATTCGGTCAGCCACAATGACTACAATTGATCCGTAATTAAGGTTGTACTGATCCAAAATACGAATAAACTGAAAACGTTAAAGCTCTAAGGATTTGAAAACTTCATTCTACAGAAAAAGTTTTAAAATCATATATCAAAATTTTTTTTAATGAAATTTTAAATTTTTTTATTATGAATTGTCAGATTCAGATTTTATATCTTTCTCGAAAAGGTCAAAAGTTTTTGAAATTTCTCGGCTCAAAGCTTACTTTTGATACTTTAAGACATTTGGAGGTGATCTCGTTTCTTGTTCATAACTAAACCGTTCGCCTTAAACTTTTGCAATTTCAGTGGATTCCGATTCAGTTGAAAAATTATTTTCATTTATATAATAGGTGTTTCGAATGAGTCGAACTGAAAAAATATTAAATTTAACTGAACAATAATAATATTAGTAATAATATTTTTAATTGATGAAATAAATTGTCATTTAAAAAATCTCACGATATAATTACAATTCGCTCGTCTTCTTCCTCAACATTTGATTACAAATCTCTTTTAAATATACGAGTTTTACAATCAACTCGCTCAATTCTTCATTTAACTTTTGCAAATCTGCTTCATTTTGATTATCCTTATCCATTTCTTTTTAACATGTCCTCAATTATTTTTTTTTTTTTCGTTTGCTTTTGAAACCGAGAATGAAATTTTTGTTAAACATAATGAACTTTTTTTTTACTTGAGTTTGGTTTCAATCAAGAACCATCTCTGGAAAAAAAAAGTTTTGCATTTTTTGTTTGACTAGAGATTGGTTTTCACAAGTAAATTTTAGGTCGACTCAACATTGGTTGTTGATTGAAACCAACTCTGGAAAAAAACTTTTCGTTTCGTGATACTTTTACAAGTCAAGTTTGGATCGGTGAAGAATGAAATGACAAGTCCAATTCTAATGTTGGTATAAAAATTGTTTTAAAAAAATGGATTCCGGAAGAGTCAAAATTTTGCTCTTCCGGAAAGAATGGAAAGAATTCCATTTCTTTCATTTTTTTATTAATTTGGTTACAAAAAAAAAAAAAAAAAAAAACCACAACATTTTTAAACAAAGAAAATGAAATTCTTACAAAGACAATGAAATTCTTACAAAGACAATGAAATTTTTTACAGACAATGAAATTTTTAACGACATTTTTCTCTTCTCGGGGTATATTTCACTCTTCGTGATTTTTATTGACTCTTGTTCGTAATCTTTGCGTCCTTTTCGGCTCTGGTTCTAATTCACTCATTGAAGCTTTTCACATAAGTATATTTTCGATTTCCAATTCATCTTTCAACGTGACTTTGGCACGTGTCCCTTCTGTAACCGTAAGGAATGTCATCGTTAGCTGGCTACCCAAGGCATGAGCACGATTCTGCATTTTCCCATCAACCCCATTTATCACCCCTAAGCAATTTTGGTGACCAAAGCCCCGCCCACATCCTGTCTGGGACTGAATGAAGGGACGAGTGGTTCGGAGCCTCCACATCAGTCACTCTTCAGCTCTCTGACAGAATGGATGCCTTCCCAGCTTCTTCTTCGCTTACCGTGATGCCCGTCTACCTTCCCGAAAATGCCGATGCGATGGAACATGTGGTCCGGCGAGGGATGGTGAAATCGTTCTTCAGCTATTATATTAGGAACATAAAGAAAAATGCATCTTTGTATCGCTTTTCTCACCGACCTGGTTTCAGAAGAAAACGCATTTGGATAATTTCAAGCGCCAAGCCAGGGTGGAAAATTGGTATGATCCCGATGCGGTCCAATGGGACAAAATTTTGCAAGAACTGTTCAGAAATTTCAATAGAACTCTGAAAATCGCGGACAAGAGAATGGTTTTCATATACAATAACGTGTATATTGTAAAATGATTCTTTATTTTTGGACTGAGAAAAGTGGATATGGGTATGGCCCACCAGATGACCAGCGTTCCCGTGCTCATCTACGAGTTGCCACTGTTCGAGTTGGATGATCGGAACCCAACTTGTACCGGAGGAGTTTTGAACTCTATGACCCTTTGTTGTGCCAGCGGACCGTGTTTGAACCAAATACCTGTTATCCCATCCCTGCCGCCACGCACTACATTTTGATGACCATTCAAACGACTGTCTTTGCCTTGGATTGGTGCCCAAAACCGTCTTACCTACCTTCCTGCAAAATGGCTTTCTCTGGGCGATTTTCGAAAGGTGAAGCTCTACCACCAAAAAGTGTAAAAGCTTCTTTCCCCGACACCGGCCAATCCACCTGTCGAGGAAAAACTTGTCAACACCTCTCTCGGATCGATGATGAAGAACCTATTCGAAGTCTCCAGGTGATACAAAAAAATGCGGTTCGTTAGCAGAATGATGAAGTGATGTTCGTGAATCTGTGTCGTGAAGCACAGATTCACGAACATCACTCCATCATTCTGCTAACGAAGTCATTCGCCTTCTATCGAGCTTGCGCTGGATGCGCTTGAGCTTCTAACCAAAAGAACATGTAGCGCCATCTGGCTACCGTTTAATAATACATGGAAGGTAGTGCTACATTACGGTGTGTTGTAATCATGAAATAACTAATTGACTCTTTTCAAATTGATTTCAAAACGTATTTGCACTTGGCAATAATGTACACAAATTCATATTCAAAATGTTCGGTACAGGATTTCTATCTATAAGACATTAAAAGTAGTTATATTCTTTTGTTGCATTAGTTTACCCATTAGAATAACCTTTTTTCACCCACAGTTGATTCGCTTATAATTTGGTCATTTTAAAATCTGACATTCATTATATACACGAAAGATTAATTTTTTCAATGTATCATGCTAGCACTTTTTACATCATTGATGTATACAACTATTTTTCCTTTTTCTCGAAAAATAAGGTATTGAAACCAGCAGTACTTCATATTATTAACTTGCAAGTTAAGAAATTTCAGATTGTCGAAAACTTTTGCCCAAATGCAAATGTGTGTGTTTCCATTTGAATTTTAAAAGTATGCTTTTATTTTCTAATAATTATTATAATTTTTTAACATTATTTGAAAATACTTTTTTCATTCTTGTTTGTTGTACTTATATATATCTATTTGCTCTTTTCCTACATTATACTTTTAAGTGTGGTTAAAAAAGAAATATATGCATCAATTTTTGTTTGTGTGTATTTAAACAGTATGATAATATATGTAAGAACGAGCTTTTTTCTTTTACTGGATTGAAATAAATGCTTTATGTTAATTTTTAGAAGTTTTTCCTTCAAATATAAATTTTTAGGTTGAAGTATGTTTATTTTTAAGATTTTCATTTTTGTATATTTTACATACTAAATGTTTAATGAACAGTTGTTTTAAGTTTTGTAAAAGATTATATTTTTAGAATTGAAGAAAAGAATCATGTTTGACTAAATTCCTCACATTCAATACATAAAGGAGTAAAATCTTATTTCTACTCATACCTTTGGGGACTGGAAAGCAATGCTATTGCAATGTAAGGTATCAGATCCTTGATGCATGAAATAACATTTAAAAAATTATACATTTTGATTTAATAATAAAATGAAGAATATTGATGTAATGATTTCTATTTGTGAAAGGTGTTTTTGTTAAAAAAAACAAGGCGAAAAGTTCTAACATAGTTTCAGGTAGAAGGAATTCTCCAATATTAATATAAATTTCTATGGGTTTAACACATATAATTATTTATTAGATAACTTTCTTAGAATTGTGAATTTTTCAAAAAATATGCATATTTTTTTTATCTTTATGTAAAATGGATAATTGGAACAATGTCCAACTGGTGTGTACTAAATAGTCTTGGAGGAGGAACACCCCTCTTTTACTGATTGCTTGAGCGTTAAAAGTATCCTATTACTCCCTTTTTACCCTATAGCTTCAAACTGACAAGTATTAAATGCTACTTCGAGGTTGAGAGGATTGTCCAAGCGAGGGGAATAATTTGGAAAAAATGTATCTTAAACGAATACTTCTAATTGAAATGTTTTCGACGAGTTTGCGGCCATACGGAATTATATATTTGGTCGCTTTATAAATCTCGAAAAAGCATCAAAGAAAACGCGCTACGCTCAAAGGGTACCCCGAAGTATTGAATACCCTCCCGACCTAAGCCAATGAACGGTGGTCAAATGTGACGTAATGCGTCTCAATTAATGTATTTGAAGCACGTGGTTTTATTTTATCCATAAAATATTTATACTTATTTTTACAAGCAAATTGTCTAATATTTTGGGGCTGCGATTAAGCAAATAATGATCCCTCGGGGAACTCCTGTCAAAGTTCCAGGGAACCCAACTTAAAGACCTCTGGTACACTTCATAGATTGTTTACTTTATATTCTGGCGTTACGGGGAATAATCGAATTTTATAATCACTTTTTCTTTATTTCATTGTACTTCATCTTGAACACGGCAATTCGTTCTTCAACCTTAAATGCTTGATGGAAAAATTTTGCTAGCATGTGTCAAAAGAAGTGGAAGTTTCGTAGTACTAAAATAAGCTGTGTGTTCTGAAATTATAACTATCAAATGCCATTGGTGGCGAAGGTTTTAAATGCATGCAAACGGCTGATATCGAAGAATAGATGCTAGAAAGCCCTTTGGATGAAGACAATTTTATTTAATTTATCATAGTTCATGATAATAAAGAAGTCGATAACGACGAAGTAGATGGTAAAGTTCAGCTATTAATAGCTGATTTAATTCACGAGGGCTTGAGATTTGCTACAAGTACGGAGCATTTTCTTACTCATGATCCTGACATCAAAAATTATATAAGCAACTTGAGAAAACAATACAAAAAAAGCCGCTAATAACGGACTTTATAACAACAAAAAAACAATAGAGGCAATTAAAAAAGAATAAAATTCTTCACTTGAATCAAAGCCGACAGTCGTGCTAGACATATCTGACACATCTACTGATGATAGAACTTTTGGTCCAGTTAGTAATAAATGTGCACGCTTTTTTATCAAGTAGCGATGAATAGTTGTTTTATTCCTAATTTCTATTTGAATTTTTATGTATTGTATATACCTATTGACTGAAGTTTCACTGCACACTATTTTTAATTTTTTTTTAAAAAATGAATTATTTTTGTTTTTTAAATATGCATTTCATTATGACTTTTTTGCACGGTATTTTAGGCAAATATTTAGAGTTTTTTCATCTTACACAATTTTTAAAAGTTGTGGAACATATCCCCTAATTTACCACATGTCGCATGTATTTTTTACAAAATTTTTTTTGCACGGTTTTCTGAGGAACGTATCTACCGTGTAATAATTCGAGATAAACACCAACGTTTTTAAATGATGGTAAGGTCTGATAAAAAAATATTGAAATATTAGTTAAAACTTTGTAAAAAACCTCATATCTCTCTCGTCTTTAAGATCACTCTCTCTGCGTAATTCAATATATCTTTCATAAATGGCGCCAGGTTACTACACAAATTACGTTATTAAAAAAAGTTATTGAAATATTAGTTAAAACTTGTCGCAAATGTCTAAATATTGCAGTGTTAGGTGAGTAAGAATGATTCCCAAAGTTTCAGAGCTCTAGCTTAGTGGGAAGTTGATTAAATTAACGATCGAAATTTTGATGAGATTTCCACACACCCACCAAGTGAAATACAGAAAAACGTTTTTTTTTTAAAAAAAGAGTTCGGTGTATATATATATATATATATATATATATATATATATATATATATATATATATATATATATATATATATAATATTATATTGCGATAAGTACAATGAACATGTAATTCAGCTGAAAAGTGGTGCGTATGTAAATGTCAGGAACAAAACGTCATAGACGACGTGAGTGTAGGCAAAACGTGAGCGGTCGGAGTGCGCAGCTCAAGACTACTAAAAAGGAAGCACAATTGAAGACATTCTCAGCATGTGCAAGTGAGTTATTTCATAAATATGGAAGAAGAAATCCCCTGGACGATTTCCAACGTGAAAAATTATCGGAAAGTTGAAGGAGGAACGTAGTTTGACCAGTGCAGCTGAAGAGTTCGAAATAAACAAAAGTGCCATTTCGTGTGCTTGGAAAGCCTTCCAAACCATAGGTTCAACTGTTAGAAGGTTGGTGTTGGTCGACAAAGGAAAACAACTGCAGTGGATACCGATATATCGTCATGCACGCGAAAAGAGTCCGATACCAGTCAGAGAGGGCTCAGCAACTGTGAACAGCAACAGGGCGACAAGTGTCGTGGTTTACTGTGGCCAGACACCTTCACAAAGGTGGCATATTTGCCCACCCTCCTGAACGCTGCATCCCTTTGGAAGTTGGTCATCCGCGGCACCATTTAGAGTGGTATAAGAAGCACACACCTGGACATCTCATCAATGGAGTCGTATTCCCTTTAAGGATGAGGGTCGTTTCAGTGCCACAAGCGATTATCAACGCCAGTTGATTTGGAGAGAGGTCGGGACACGGTTTCATTCCAGAAACATCACGAAAAGAGGCAGTTTACGGTGGTCCTGTAGTTGTCGTCTGAGGAGGCATTATGCTGAACGGGTGGACTGAGCTCCACATTTTCGACAGGGGTTCTGTAACCGAAAATCTCTATTGTAAGGATACTTCGCTAGTGCGTCTGTTCCGAGGTGTTATTGGACCAGACTTCGTTTTTATGGATGACAATGGACGGCCATACTGGACTTTCGATATTCAATAGCTACTGGAAAGTGGATATATCACTCAAATGGATTAGCCAGCGTTATCCCCTGATTTAAATCCCTTTAGAACATGTATGTAGGAGGATTTGGGGAGACGCCTTGCTGAAAGATTACATCCTGCGGGGAACACCCAACAACTGAAACAGATGCTGATTGAGGAATGGGCAATCCTTCCTCAAGAACTGTTGGACAATCTGGTGCTGAGTTTGGAGAGACGGTGCAAAGCAACCATTGTAGTAAGGTGAAGGCATATCCCATACTAAGGTACATCTGCTTGTTGTTTTTCCACTTGACAGACAATCATGTGTAACGATTCCATGAGCTGAATAAAGCCCTTTTTTTGTTTAGTTCCATACTATATGCATTGTATTCATTTTTGTGCAACTATGCTCTCGTCATCGTTTAAGTATAACACGTTGTCTCTAATTTCTAAATTTCATGTCTCTCAGATGATTTCTCGTGGAGTTATGGCAAAAAAAAAAACCCTGTTGCTTAAGTTTTGCACATCAGCGTGCACATATATATATGTGTGTGTATACTGTTATAGCCTCAGATTGTTTTTAACAGTTATTGAAACAGTATATAAGGTACCCGAAGAAAAGGAATTTTTTGATCAATGTGCGATGTTACACGATTTTTTTTTTTTTTTTTTGAACGAGGCAAAATTGCATTATTATATGAAAGCAGGACTATAAATATGTGTTCATTCCGTCTCTAGAACGGTGCTTGAGTTAACACTTATCAATTTTAAAAGTACTTTTCGTTAAGGTGACTTTCGAAATCAAAAGTAGGACATTTTGACACACTTTTTTCGATTCATAATATATTAACAATTTTTGCTCATTTTAAAATAAAACTTTGCCAGTTTGTGTAATAAAGTATATAGTTTGAAGTATTGGATCCAGTTTTACGATTAAATTAATATATATTTTCTTAAACAACATGAAATATGAGTACAAAAATTTAAAAAATAAACTAGCTTTCCTTCTGTTACCCACTAGATAACATTTGAAAGATGTACAGTAGAACCATAATTATTGTACCAAATTAAATCTAAATAATGATCTCATTCTGCAAACCTCAAATTTTAAATTTATCTCACATTTAAAAAAAATGAAAAATTTAAAAAAACTTATAAAATTTGGAACTAGTAACTTTTTTTCATATATCATGCTATAAAATAAAATCTAATCATCCCATTAACAAAACTGAGGTTCACAGAATAAAGACTTACAACTCATGCAAAATTTTAAAACTCTACATACAAAACATTTGTTTTAATCCCGTGGGAAAGTGTGAAAAAACGAAACTGAGAAAAAGCGATTTGTTTACATTGCATTTAATGGAAAAAGTCGCTTTTAACAATTACATTTTTTGCTACACGAGGCGTAAAAGTTGTCGGATTTTGACACGGTTTACTTTAAAATGCTCCTAACATTCCACACTATTTTTTGATAGTAAATTTGAAAAATCGAATTTTCGAAGGTGCAAAGGTACTAAGTCTCCATAAACTATAAAGTTCTTAAAATGCTAAGGGCCGTAGGAAGAAAGCATTTTAAAAACAAAATATATATTAAAGTAACTGATGCTGTTATTTCAGTTTCCTTTTTATTTGTTTTCATCAAAAAAATACTAGAACTGCTGAAACCAGCTGATAATCACTTCAATCTCAGACTAAAAGCCTAAGCGAAGTATTTGTATAGAGTAAATCAATTTCGAAACGAAAAACATTTATCTTCTGAAGTAAATTGAAGATCTTCTACCAGGACCAAAGACTTTATCTTCTGTTTCTGTTCAAAACAAAAAGGTCCAAAAAGATTAATGTTAACAGTGACTACATAGCACATTCCGTAAAAAGCCCCATGTCTTAACATCTAAAGAAGATTTTTTATGATATTGTGGACTTAGTAATTGTGTAATTAGATGAATGCTTCAGTTAAACAGATGCTCTTTTACTGACAGATTTTTAATAATATCGCAATTAGAAGTAAGACTATGACTGTTGGCAATGGACCTCATAATTTTGAACCTCCATCGAGTAATCAGGATGACACCTGAGCTAGCCGTTTCAACTTCCTACACACGCCAACAAGAGGACTTGCTTGATGGGTTTAAAATGCTCTTACTCCCCTACTAAGTGGGTCTTAAATGGCATCAGAACTCGAATCCATGACTTGACAGAAAAAACACTTGCCGCAAGTTTGGGCCCATAACCATTGAGTTACCATACCACGATCTTTTACTGGATATTGGAAAGCTGGATTCAAAGTAGAAAATCTTCAGCCTCTTGAATACTTAGGTGTAACTGTATCAAGTAATAAATAGGTGTCAATGGTATAAACACATTTGCCTCCAAAACCTAACGAAAATAAAATGGAAATTTAATACAAAAGTCACAAATAATTCAATACCTATGAGTTAATTGCTACAGGGATAATGTTTGAATATAATAAGACATATATGAACATATGAATCAAAAAGGTCCAAAAGATTAGCAACATATGAATCAACATTTTCAATGTTAATTGCCATAAATTGATCACAGAAAATATCTTTCAGAAGCAGTTAGCATATGTCTTAGATTTTGACGAAATTCTAAAGAAATATTCAAGCAAAGAGACAGCAGATGGCAGTTATTTTAATCTAAATGAATAACAATGAATGTATAACTCTTTTAGATTAGAAATTTTTACTTGGTTATATATAGGAGTTTATAAGAATGGAAGTAATTCATTATTGACAACTAGAATTCTACAAGAAGACCAACCGAAAAAATTTTATTTTTAATTTTTTACATTTCAAATCAATGATTTTACTGATAATAACAATTTGCAATGTTCTAAATTCTTTTTTTGTTTTATACTTAAGTTGTTTTAAGATGTGTTATCCTTTCTTTTGTTATATGAATAAAACTATATGATAAAATTCATAAATAAAGCTTAGTTTCATATTATCCTGAAAGAAATAATATGTTTAAGAGTATATTTATGTCATGCCTCCTCCCATCCTAGTAAAATACAGTTCCCGACTTAATGCTCAGTCTTGGCTACGTGCCTACTTTAGCAGAGTGAATTCTTCAGGAAGTGTCTAGCCGGTAACTGTGCTGATGTCATTAAACATGACATTATAGTCAACGTATACAGTTTTTTTTCAATCAGTCCATGTATACGGGAATAAAATCCTAATAATGACTACAACGAAAGGCAAAAAAATGTCAGAAAACATTTGGGGTGCAGTGGATTTGCTATACGGGGAAAAAGAGTTCAGATATTTAGATCTTTGAATACATCAAGGTGGGAATTTTAAAAAAAAAAGGGTTTGCTGAACACTCACGCCAGATAAATTGAGTTCCTCAGTTAAATGGACGGATTCTTGATGAACGAGCATCATACAAGCTCGAAAAGATGGAAAAAGCTGCGTATTTCGCAATGGGTCGGATAGTATGGATAACATTCGGGAATAATAATTAAGCGACAGTTTCATACACCGAAAGCCAATGTAGACTAGATGCACTCAACGTAGAGACTTCCCACCTAGGTGATGAGCGAAACACACCACAGTAAGAATCCCAGAGAAATATGTAGTGTACGGGGTTTCGATCCTCTTCCCATAACAACATTTTTCAGAGATCAAGGGATTTCTCACGCTTCTTCCACCAATGTAAGATGTGCGGAAGGAAAGTGAATTTGTGGTCGAAAAGTTACTCCGAAAAGGCGAATGTCAGGAACCACGTGTATTAGGGTATTGCTGATACAAGCTTCAGGATCGAAATGTAGATCCGTTTCCTCCAAAAGTGCTGATATAAACTCTTGCTTGCTGAGAAACTGTGCTCAGTTTTGTCGTACCATTCTACCGGTTTATTGACTAGTGTTTGGAGTCTTCGCTCAGTTAAAAAATAGTCAACCTTTCTCAGTAAATCTTCAAATTATTGACATAATAGAGATCGTAGACAAATAGTTGAAGTTAGAAAAGTATAGAAGAAATATGACTGATAAAGAAGAATTGGACTTAAAATTCTTCCCTGAAACACATTCAAACTGAATAAAAGAGTTGGATAAATTATTTACAGCACGTACCTTAATCGAAAACAAATTATTCCTCCAGAATAAATTAGTAGAATCTTGCATAATAATGTCACCAAGAGTTAATTCTCCCTTTGTGGAATGCATCGAGGTTTTCTGAGACAGGTAGTAATATGTTCCAAGGTCTTACAAAGGCAGCTCGTTAGAGCAATCTTTCTATATTTCAGATGGTCCTTTGGATTTTTACCAGACTTCAGGATAAGAATCACTTTGGCTCCCTGCCACCATTTTGGAAATACATGCTCTCTCTATATCTATTGAATAGATGAAGAGTTATGAGTTAATCATGCGTCATATGACGAAGCATTTCATAAATAATTCCATCAGTGCTTAGGCTAATATTATGGGCCAATAATAAGGCCTTTTCCAATTCCCTCAAGTCAAAGTCACAGTTACAAGATAGAAACTGCCGACGATTGGAATTGACAGATGTATGCTCAAAACGATTCTTTGTCACTAAAAAGATAACGCTATATGAATCAGATCTTGACACACTAGCAGAAGAGCGGGCTATGAATGACCACGTAGTGTTCCCCTCCCCTCCGAGCAATGGTTCAGAGCCTAGATAGAGGAATCAGATACAGGAGTTGGATGAAAGAGATAGAGATATAATAGCATGATTATTGATAGAAAGGAGTAACGAATACTTCGAGATATTAGTGAAAATTATTAAGAAATATTGAAAGAGAGAATTATTTTATGTGTATTCCTAAGTCGGGTACTGTTTTGCTGTTAATGAGATAAGCAGAAATTTCATTTACAACCTTTGTTTCGGATGCGAGTTATTAACCGTTCTACTTTCGTAATAAAGTTTTAATTGTATTATTCTTAACTAGAATAAATATACTTTAAAAATTTACTTTACTGTTTTTTGACCGATTATTTACTACGTCTTGATGGCTCAGAGCCTTTGAAGCGAATCGAGGGTGTTACAAATTACTTGCTTTTCTTCAAAGATGTTAAGATGCAGATTATTATAAGAATACTTCATGATTTTTATTTAGAAAAACTCGCTATCTTATTAATATGATTTTTTACGGCATTAAAGGTGTATACAATTAAAAATGCATTAAACTAGATACTTTACATTTACTATTATATAACCAAATAAAATACAAAATTCCTGTTCTCATTTTTTGCTGGGAGAGGAGGTATTTATGCAAACAGTAATAAGAAAGTGATTATTTATTAACGTCGCACTAAGAAACAACACGAGGGATATAGGCAACGCATCTAGTAATTTTGAATATCTGTCAAATGACGAGAACGACTCCTGAACCAGCACTTCTCTCTTTCTCTCACTCCAAACTTCCGTGAAAATTGGAGGACTTAGAATTTCGACCAGATTTAATAAGCATTAACACTACAACATGGGGGTTGTAGTGTTCCCATCCCCCCCCGAGCAATGGTTCAGAACCTCCGCTATGTGGCGCTGGCAGCACCGTCCGCGAGGATGGAGGAGAAAAGTGAGTTTTGTGGAGTGAGTTTAAGGTCTTAGTAGCATGGGAGCAGTTGAGTAGCCCTCCCTGGGAGTGCTACAAGTCTATTTTAATCTTAAAATAAAGTTTTGGTAAGTTATAAAAGTCGTAACACATTTCACTATATTTTCGAACCACAATCAAACATTACACTGGGGGAGTCGACAGGATATAGTGAATTTTGAGTGTGTCCAGAATTGAATGAATTTTGTGAAAATTCTGATTTCGTGGATTTACGGATCGCAATGGCTTTTCCAGCGAAAGGGAAAAAAGAGGGCTTGCAATATGTAGCTCGAGAAATGGGCATCAAGAGTGTTTTAGAGATGACAGTAATGGCACTGAGGAATGCTATTTTGAAAACGGATGGGTATGAGGAAGAGCTTGTCAGATTATTGCTCAATACTCAGATAGAACATAGAAAAGAACAAGATGTTGAAAGGAAGCGCTCGCGAGAAGTAGAATTTGAAGTCAAGAAATTACGCTTAGAAAACGAAAGAATTAGAATGAGCAAAATGACTAATTCAGAACTCGTTGTTAAATCGAAAGTAGAGCTGCAAAACATTCTCCCGAAATTCGATCCGAAGAACAACGATATTAGTATATATCTAGTGTTATTTGAAAGCTAAAAGAGTTGAAATCAAAAAGGAAAATTGGACTTCTCACTTGATCGGACTATTACCATACGATGTTGCACAGATCATCGCACGTGAAAACGAAGGAATCACGAACAATTACGTAAGGTGAAATAAATTTTCCTGAAACGATATAAGTTAATACCAGAGAAATTTAGATAATTGTTTGTGAAGCGTCAGAAAAAACAAGACATCACCTGGGGTGATTTCGCATATGAACTGACAAATTATTTTCACGAATGGATTCAAGGCTTACAGATTAACATTTTTGAAGATTTGTGCGACCTGATAATTACTGACCAAATCAAAAGGAGAACACCTCCAGAAATGCATGATCATTTCACTGACGAATGGACACATTTAAAAAAGCCGGATCAAATTGCCTCAAAAAATTAGATGATTATGAAAATGTCAGAGTGGTTCTCAACAGAAGACCGAGAGAAAATTTCAAAAGAGAGTATTCAGATTTTATCAAGCGACCGCCATGGGAAGAACAGAAAAATTTACCAGTATGAAAATACTATTTCTGACAATAAAGTTCAGTGAATAGTCCTATAACATTAACGTAGATGAAATATTAATGAAAGTTACCTTACTGTCCTTCAAAATAGTCACCTCCCATGACAATGCACCGCTGAAATCTGCTAAAAATGTACTGGAAACTTTGCAAGAAGTCTTCTTTTGCGATAGAGTTCAAAAGCCTCGTCACGTTTTGTATCACGTTTGATGAGCATCGTTGATGCTTTCGTTTGATGATTTTTCTGCTCTGGCCTTTTTCCGACGAGATGATACAGGAAAACACCATTCCATGATTTGCCGTTTCATTTCAAGGTCGTACCTGAGACCCAAGGACTCAACCTCAGTGACAACACAGTTCAAGAAATTTGGTGTCGAATCCACCGTTTCGACAAAATCATGTGAAGCCTCTACACGTGCCTGCTTCTGATCTTCAGTCAAGTGATGTGGCCCTTTTCTCATCCCTAAATTCTGGCTATCGATTTATCGCACGGATTCACGGTTAATCTGCAGTTCATCAGCTATCAAGCGCATAGTTAATCGACGATCTTTCGTGAGTAATTTCTTCACTTTCTCAATGTTTTCGTCACTAACGGAGGTTGCCGGTCTTCCACTACGGGGGTTATCAGAAAAACTTTCCCGGCCTTCTCGGAAACGGGGAAACCACTCTTACACACACTTCATGGACAGTGCTTGAACTCCATAAACCCGTACCAGCATCGCATGAGTTTCTTTCGATGACTTGTCAAGCTTAAACCAAAGCTTTAAATTGATCTTTTGTTCGCTCATTTTCCTGTTCTCAGTTAAGAACCAACGCACTAAACAAGCACTTTGTAAAACAAGTCTTACACGGAACACAAACGATGCTCAACTAAAGAACGGTGGGGCAGATGGTCAACACCTGTCTCTACCCAGGTTCCACGGTTTGTTTCGCCAGTGTTGCCAGATCGGCCTTTCTGACTTCATTCACCGAACTTTATTGTCAGAGGTTGTATATTCCACCTCATTCAAAAGAAAATACCAGAACTCCAAAGAAGGAAGAAATAAAAACATGAACGAAAGAATGTTATATTTGCGGATTACAACACCTGGTGAAGAACTGTTCAAAAAGATTCAAAGCGACGAGAGTGAATGATTATATCGATAGACGCACGCAAGATGATAGGTAGTAACCGAAGAAATTCGAACTGAATTCCTTTTAGAAAGCAGAAATAAGAAAGAATCAAGCGAACCCAAATAAGCTCTGAGTGATCTCGAATATGCTGAAATTGCTTTCAACGAATAGAGTGCAACGGCTTTAATTAATTCCGGATCGATAATAACTGTGTTGAACTCGGATCTCATTTCGGATGAAAAGAATGATGTAGGAAAAATAATTTTAAAAAGCGCATTCGGAGAAAAAATAGAAGCCTGTCTTTAAAGTGTTCAGTTATGGATAAAAAAACAAGAAAAACGAAGTATTTTCGAAACCTATTCAAGTATTAGTAGCGATCACAGATAAAATCGAAAGTCAAGTGATCATCCCATCTAATATATATCAACTAAGGTGCAAGAGAAAGTAAACGAAACCGCAAGCGAGGAATCAACATGGGAGATTAATGAATATTGTTGTGGCGGACAAAATTCTGATTTCATTACCAGAGGAAGGGCACAGATCGGAAAACAAACATTAGAAAGTGAAAAATGTTTATGTTTGGAAATATTATTACCCATGCAGGAGGAAAACGAATATCAAAATCGATTGAATGAAAGAGCTTTATTAAAAGAAGAGAAGTTTAAATGGGACATGTTGAAAGATGTATGGAAACAATTTATTTTGAAAAAAGGAAATTTTTATTTCAGAGATAATCTACTATACCTCGACGACAGAGTAATTGGAGAAAAAGTGGATCAACTGGTTTTGCCTGAAATTAGAAGACCTCAAGTATTGAAATTGTCTCACGAATCTGTTTTTGGAAGTCATATGGGATTCAAAAAGACAAGTTAAATAATTTGTTTCAACTTCTGATGGCCTGTTTAAAGTAGGACATTTGGAAACAAATCTTGCAATAATTGTCATTTAAGAAGCCAAGAGAAAGCAACGAGCAAAATACATATAATCCCTGTTCTTAAGCGAGATTTACCTTTCGAA
Organism: Nephila pilipes; assembly: GCA_019974015.1. Classification (NCBI taxonomy): domain Eukaryota; kingdom Metazoa; phylum Arthropoda; class Arachnida; order Araneae; family Nephilidae; genus Nephila; species Nephila pilipes. The sequence continues at coordinate 147,784 of BMAW01044437.1, forward strand.
GTCGTGAATTTTGATATAATTGGATAGATTGACCCACCGTCGACCAGAAAACACAAATACTCTCTTGTTATCATAGACCAACATTCCAGGTGGCCGCAAGCGATTCCTCTTCGATCGTTGTCTGCCAAAGCTACATGCAACGCCCTAATGGAGATATTTATGAGGACAGGAATTCCAAATGTCATTGCCAGTGACATGGGCACTAATTTCACTTCAAAGTTAACTCGAGAGTTCATGAAGCGCTTAGGCTGAACTCCACGATTTTCAGTTCCTGGATATGCAGCGCCGAATGGGCTCGTGGAGAGATATAACAAAGTATTCAAAAATTCATTGCACCACGTTGTTAGGACTCAACCAAATGATTGGGACAAATATATCCCATACTTGCTTTTTCTCATACAGAGAAGTCCCGAACTGCACAACGGGAGTTTCACCTTTCAAGCTTATGAACAGCTAGAAGTCCTCTGAGTGTGTTAAAATCAAGCTGGTGTATCGATATTGCCATTCCGTTGAACATGGGAAAATCCGTGGTGGACTACTTACAAGAACAAAAGATCAATTTAGAGATGGCTGCTGAGCAGGCGTCATTAATTGCTTCCAGATGACAAGTAGCTTATGCAAGATATTTCAATCGCAAGGCTCGTTCCAAAAGTTTTGAGATGGATGAAAAAGTATACTTATTGATACCTGAGTCAACGAACAAGCTCTACGCGCGGTGGACCGGCCCTGGAGAAATAGTTGGTTTGAATCCTCCTCACTCTTATAAAGTGAAATTGAGTGATGGAAAAATTCGGCATTGTCATGTGAATAAGATAAGGAGGTATTACCCAAGAGTTAATGCAATCGGTGTGATATTCGAAGACGATGAAGACTTTGGTGAAGTTCTTCCCACTCCAACTTCTCTGAGGCCCGAAATGAAAGAGTTATTGGAGCATATTGATGTAAGCCATCTGGAAGATGAGGAAGAAACCAAATTGCTAGAATTGTTAAGTGAGCACCAAAAACTGTTTACTGGCAATGTAAATATTGCTAAAGTTGATGCCCATAAAATCAATTTAAAGCCAAACGTCGAACTGAAAAAACCATTTATATACAAGATCCCTGAAGGGAAAAGTAGATCAACAAATCCAAGAATTATTGGAATTAGGATTAATCGAGGAAAGCAACGCTGAGATTACATATCCGTTAGTCTGCGTGGAAAAAAATGGATCCATGAGATTGTGCATCGACTACCGGGCTTTGAATTGTGCAACGGTAATGGATGATTTCCCTATAGAAGACGCAACAGAATTGATCCAATCGATTGGCAGAGCTAATGTAAGTATAACGTTAGATCTTTTGAAGGGATATTGGGCAATCCCGATGTCGGAAGAAAGTAAAGATTTTACTTCTTTCAAAACTCATCGCCAAATGTATAGATTTAAAGTCATGAGTTTTGGGCTGAAAAATGCATCTGCTACTTTTCAACGGGTAATGAATAAAGCACTTGCTCCTTATAGAGAATTCGCCCGTGCGTATATAGATGACATCGCCATATTTTCGAAAAATTTCAGTGAACCTTTGCAGCATTTAAACATCATTTTATCGAAGGAAGAATTAAACTTCACTGTGAACCTTAAGAAGTGTGATTTCGTGAAACCCCATGTTAAATTTTTAAGACACGTTATCGGTTCAGGAAGACATCAGCCTGAACCAGAAAAGGTGTGTGCAATTAGAAACTTAGCATCTCCGACAAATAAGAAAGAGTTGTGTAATGTTCTCGGTTTGTGCAATTACTATCGCGAGTACATTCCCAAATATTCGGGGCTTGTGTATCCCTTCACGGAGTTAACTAAAAAGAGAGTCTCCGTCAAAATTCTATGGACTGATAAATATGAAGAAGTGTTCAAAAAATTAAAAGGTGCGTTTGCCGATGCTCCTTCCTTCTATACTCCTGTGATGAACCGGCCGTACAACATTCATTCAGACGCTTTATCAGTCGGCATTTCTGCATGTTTATCCTAAAAGTTGCATGAAAAAAATTACCCAATATCTTATGCGAGTCAGAAATTGACTAAAACCCAGCAAGCTTGTGAACGCGAAGCATTCGCGATTGTGTGGAGTTGAAAAAGTTTGAATCATGGGTTTCGGAACCGAAATTAAATTCTACACGGATCATAATCCGCTCCCCTATTTTACAAAAAGTGCACCGCAGTCGTCTAGACTACAAAGATGGGCATTCTCCCTGCAAAGATTTAACATAGCTCTGAAACATTATGTGGAATCTAAAATGCCTCATGCAGATACGTTATCACGTTAAATGTGAACATCATCAATTATTGCTGAACGCAAGGATGTTCTTTTGATTTCTTTATATGTATATCTGTGCTATTTTATGTGTTCTTCCAACTCTTTTGCATTTAGTATATCTTACTAATTTGAATCATTTTAAAATCATGAAGTTTACATCAATTAACATTTTATAATGTGTGTGATTTTTGATGATTTGTAATGTGCAATAATGTTCGCGCTTATGTGTTGCTACCTTTCTTATAATTATTATAGTGCATTTAGTGTTAATAATTGTGAACTAATTTTGCATTGTCTGAATATTTTGAGTTTTAATTTTTAGAGTTTCAGCTGCTTATTTGAATTTGTAAACAAACATAACATCAGAGCTTGGTGGGGAGATGTAGTGTTCCCATCCCCTCAGAGCAATGGTTCAGAGCCTCCACTACGCGGCGCTGGCAGTACCGCTCGTGAGAAAGGAGAGAAAAGTGAGCTTTGAGGAGTGAGTTGAAGGTCTTAATAGTAGCATGGCAGAAGTTGAGTAGGCATCCCTGGAAATACTACACTATTTTAAACTTAAAATAAAGTTTTGGTAAATTTTAAAAGACGTAATTCATTTCACTATATTTTCGAACCACAATTAATCATTACAGGCTACATCAGCAAAGGAAGAACGCATAGCATTTGCAGTTTCCAGTATCTGGATTGAAAAGTTCCTATACAGGTTGTGTGTAGCTTACACTTTACTACATAATTGTTGACGATTAGAAGAAAAAAACAAACAGATCCAAGATTCTTTCTAACTATGACGTCTTACTCTATGATTATATACCCGATTTAATGTTATGAGGTTCTCAGTTGTGAAGTATCGTCAAAGAATACACCGCAGTCTCCTTTATTCCTTGTAGCCTGTTTGGCAATCCTAATTCTGCCATGGTTTACTCATTTTCTGCCGTGTATTAGAATCGCATCAATAGCAGCATCCACAGTCAAATCAGTAACATTTCAGACAGAATCATCAATACCCCTATTCTGATTTTTAGCAGTTATACTGCTAAAGGTGTGAAAATACCCCCGTCTGTATGATGGAAATTAAATGTGGGAGGACATAAGCGCCTCCCATCAAATTTAACCTGGAAATCTTAGAGAGAAAAATGATCACAATATGATTGCTTATTAATGTCACACTGAAAAACAACATGAGGGCTATCGGCGATGCGCCTTGTAATTTTGAGTCTTAGTCAAATGACAAGGACAACACCTGTGCCGGCACGACTTTCTCTAAACTTCAAAACCAAGTCAGTGGAGAACTTTGAGCACTGACAGATTTAAAGTGCATCAGGCCAGGTTAAAAAGCTGGTTTTCAATGGCATAAGGACTCGAACACACAACTCGACGGAAACCACCGGCTACGAGTCCGCGACCACAAAATGATCACAATTATGTAGTTCTTCATTTATCTCTAATTTCAACAGAGGTAGCAGAGTCGGCGAGCAAATGATCAGATCGAGGGAATGAAAAGACGTAGTGGGTGCATTGAAATAAGTCTTCTCGTCGGTGTTTAGTAGACAGTGATCAGAGATCAACTGTTCGATCTATCTTCCGCAAGAGTTTGCATCATCATGTCTCCGCTGTGACTTGGGTCCATTAAAGTCAACTAGCAGAAGGAAAAGAGATGGTAATGGATAAACTAACTCGTCCAAATACTTTTGTTACAAAACTTTGTGGGGTGGCACATAAATGAAGCAGATTACGACTTATTGATGGGTATGGATCAACATAGCCACAGCTTAAAGCGATGGAGTCAGTGTAACAATATTATTAAGACAATTCCGGGATGTGAGTATACATATGAATGTGGTTGTGAAGGTGCAGTAAAAACAAAATTCACTAACACACAATTATATTCACGTACTCGAATTGTTACAATACTTTTCAGAAAAGTATCATGAAGAGAAACGCATGCAGGCTACTACGAGGGTATTATAGATATGAGATCTGATCTGGGTCGTAAGCCGTGGTAGTTTAAGGATGCAAAAGTGGCCATTAGATCTTACTTGAAGAGTAGAAATCTCACTCCAGATACCTCAATGAATGAGACGAAGTTTGCTAGAGTGTTTAGCCCAGTTGGGCTCTGCCCTCCTAATGAAATTCCAGTAAAAACAGTAATCTTCAACCTGAGGGTGGAGATCTGTCGCATTGACTTCTAAGGTGGTGAATATGTGTGGGGGGGGGAGTTTAACAGGAATCTTTCTTTCTCTCCTTATTTCAAGCCTCTTTCGATCCATTGTATTTTCCCTTCTTATTACGGTTTTTAAGTTTTTATTCCTATTTCACATTTGAGAAGGTGGTGAAGGCATAGGAAAAAAACATGGAAAAGTTTCAGTCTGTATGGTTACAATTGTTTGGATGAAAGCTAGTATTTATTATTATTATTTTGGCGTAATGTATAACTACAGAGACTGACATTCGTGAAGATACGATAAGCCATAAGAAACATTATTTGCGATTTTATTTCACATTTGGCAAGAATAGGAATAAGGAGGAGCTCGTTTGTGCAATTCAAGCACCACTTCTTACCTTGACAGCCATTACTGTCGTGATTTACCTCTGTACGTCGAGCGCAGGTATGCTTTTCACGACGGTTGGTTTTCGAATGTCAAAATCATTGAGACTGAAAACAAGCGCAACGGATTTGGCATAGATGGACGGCCATAGCAATGTACGTCAGCAATCTTAAAGGATTGTAGAAGACATCGAAATGTCAACATTAGAAGTTCGTCAGGAAGTACCTTTGCATCCCAAAAATATTGCGATACGCCCAACTCCATAAAGTACCCACACACTACCACATGTTCATTATTTTCTCTGACGACATATTTAATAAATTGGCTGCTGATATACTTCTAGAAGAATTCAAAGTTGCGTGAGGGCCGACGGTGATATCAAATTAGGGTCAGATATTGCAGGTTTATAAAGTCTGAAGATTGCATCGCAAACGTAAATTTCAGGAACAAGTCATCGGATCACATCTTGCGAATCGACTTTACAGATTGTTTATTAGCATCGCACTTAGAAGCAACACGAGGACTATTGGCAAAAGACGTGGTAATTTTTAGCCTCGATCAAGTAACGAAGGCAACACCTTATATGTTGCCGCGATAGCCTAGTGGTCATAGTCGCGAACTCGTGACCGGCGGTTTTTGGCAAGACCACTTAAGACCCACTGTTTTGTCGGAGCTGATGCACGTTAAATCTGTTGGGCCCAAAGTCCTCCCGTTGGTGTGGAAGTTAGGAGCGAACTAGTGCTCAGGTATCGTTCTCGTCACTTGACCGAGGTTCAAAATTACCAGGTCCGTCACCAGTAGCCTTCGCGTTCTTTCTAGTGCGATGTTAATGAAACCAAATCAAACAGCATCTTATCTGGCACTTCCCTCTCCAAACTTCCACACTATGGCAGTGGGACTTCGACGGGTTTCATGTGCATCAGACCCGCTACACTGCGATTCTTCAGTGCTATCCAGCTGTTCGTGGCTCTACCTACGACCCGAAGAAACAAATTCAGCCGCGAGTTTGAGACCATAACCACTAGGCTACTATCCATTTGAGACCATAAACACTACTACTATCAGACCCTACACTAACTCGATGAAGGAGGGTGTGACTGTAGCAAATGTGTCTCCTTGTTTTTATAATAAAAAAAATCGAGAATTTATAGCGTTCAATAGAGGCTCTACATAGAAAAAGATGGAAGACTAAGTTCTACGTCTGTACATAAAGCATTTAAGACATTTTTCCTTGACCATTTGTTGCTCCAAAAGAAGAAAAGAGGTTGGAAGATTAGATACGCCATTCGCGCATAAATTTATTTGACTATTATCGGTATTCATTGATTGCTCAAAGGGAGGGGGGATCTCGTTGAACGTTTCATCCAAGAACCAATAGTATTATTACAGGTCCTAGGAAACAAACTTTTTAATTTCGCCGTTTTTTGCCCAAAAGTCATGGTTGCTTCCAGTCAGGGCGGGTTCCCACACAGACATGAAAAGAAGACCCGCCGGAGCTAGACAGCAGGCAGGATTCCAATACTGTGCTCGGACCAGAGCACAGGTCCAAGACCGAAGTCTAGGATATCTCAAAATGGGTGAATCTCCACTGTTTAGCCACCGGCTATTAAGTCTCTCAATCTCAAGGACGTTTCCAGCAGAACGTAACTCAAAGTGATCATCGACGGTGAACGCATCTCCTCTCCCACAGACTCTTCCCCGGGCAGGTCCCGTTCCCATGCCAAAATAGTATCACTCGCGGAAGAAGCTATATACCCCTTATAGTCAGAACTAGGCATGCAGGAAATTGGTATTGATAAACCATCATAGTGGTGAATTACAGAACATCACAATATTTTTACATTTTAAAGTATTTTACAAATGCCAGCTAAAAGCACACAAGTCTGACGAAAAATCAGCTACTCATCCATAACAGTATTTTGGGATAAAATACTGTTATGGATGAGTAGCTGATTTTTTTTTATGGATGAGTAGCTGAGTATCCCAATTAATTTGCACAGTATGGTATGACAGTTATAATTATAATCTAGACAAAAAAAAAATTAAAAATGTTCAAACCAAAGTTTTAATCCCTCTCAAAGTTTCTTTCTTTCTTTTTTAAATTTTAATTTTTTAGCAAAAAAAAAATTGTTCACAAAACCCATAAAATGAAAATCCCTCCCTCCCCCATCAAAGGATATGCTTGACAAAGGGGGAAAAAAGGAAGAAGAAATACAACGGGGTGCGTGATGCCGTATCCATCGAAAGGAGATGAATCCCCGGAGAGAACCTATTTTGCGAACTTTCTGTAAGCAGATAAAATGGTTTCAGACACATCTACCAAAAAAAAAAAAACTTGTCCGAATTAATTTGCACAGAATGGTATGACAGTTATAATTATAATCTAGACAAAAAAAAATTATAAATGTTCAAGCCAAAGTTTTAATCCCTCTCAAAGATTTTTTTTTTAAAAAAAAAATTTGCAATGTATGTAACCAATTGCAGAAAGTATTTTTTTACATGACTATTATGGAAATTAATGGTTGAGAGAAAAATAAAATATGTGAATAAAGTGGATGATATGGAATACATTTAACATCCTGTAACAAAATAAAAATTAACACCTATTTTATTTACAGTCTCATTACATTTTACGCTAACAATTACAGACCATGATTTAAAATATATGTACATTTAGAGGCAAGAAATTTTATATTTCAGAAAATATCAAGTACCAGTCCTTTTGGCAGCTGAATGGAAAGTAAATTGAGTACATACTGCACTCAAGTTACTGCTTAAATTTTTTAAGTACACAAATACTATTTCATTAATTTCTAATAATAAATAATTTCTCTACACATCCCCAAAGAAAAATCTCTAAACATCAAAATTAAAAATTTGGGCTCTAAGTATATTTTAAAAAATCAAATTTTACCAAGCACTGATTCTTGAATCATCATCAGTGGCAGTTAGACAGTATGAATTTGAAGGTTCATCAGTGGAAACTACAGTTAATAATGCAAGAATTTCAGTACTATAACCACTGAATTTCTGAAATACATAATACACCAAACATGAATTAATATATGTATTACATAATAGTGTTTTTTAATTGCCAATCAAGAAAATACTAACAATAAAAGATCCATGAATGACTCATTATGTTAAGTTTGCATATAGTACAATAACAAGTTGATTTGATTAATATTTTAATTGTATTCTCATAACAAAGACAGTTATCACACTTGCTCAATTTTTATATTTTAAATTTCTTTTTGAAACTTTAGCAGGATAATCAGCCTTAACACACACACAAGTAATAAGGAAACTATTTAAGTTATTTTGAATATTTAGAAGCATATTAATGAAGTTGATATTTCTAAGTAAAAAATTATATATGCTCTTATACATGTTTAAGCTTAAATTGTTATCAAAGAATGCAACTTAATTCTTAAGGAAACAGTATTTATCTCTCTTATCAAATGTAGAACTGTTATTATTATTTTTTAATTAACAATAGTTTAAATCAAATTTAAATATGAAGAATGTTCAACTCTAAACATGAAAAATTTAATTTTTTCCACAATCTTGTTGGCTCAGCCAATTTAAATTATAGGATGCGACAATAAGGAAAATACATATACCAACAGCATGCAATTATTCTAATTTATCATGATCAATATTGTAATTCATTTCCAGAAGTCATTCAAAAAACTCAATAGATCTCATTTCCTCACACCATAAGCAAATGAATCATATGAGAGTAACAAACTTCTGACAAGGAACAAAAGCTATATGGACATTTTGGAATCAAATCATTTTTCATTTTAAGCCATTCCTTTATCATGAGGAGCAATATTGGAATATTGTACAAGGGATAAGCTGATTCTTTCCAAAATGATTATAAAAATTGAACAAAAAAAAAAAAAAAAGAAAAGAAACAATATCATGTCTGCTTCTGATATGTTTTCATTAAGGTTCCTTTATCAAAGGCAAAAATATAAGAGATAAACCTCCACATTTTTGTACCTTTAATTTTGAAAATGTAGAAATAAATATATAAAAAATTATTATGTTAAATCCTTTTATCAACTCTCTTGATTCTATTATGTTGAATCTAGTCCCCCAAAATAAATTAAATAAAGAAGCAGACCACAAATTCTCAGATTTAAAGTTTAATATGCATTGAAATTTGTTAAAGAATGCAATTAAAGAAGATACAAAATATGGATCTGAACAATTGCAGGGAAGACATTTGTAGTCTTTTCCTTTGTTTTAATTCTCAACATTTAATCTATCTTTGCATTTAACAATTTAATCTTCATGCAGTTTTATTTATTCATTTATGTGTTCTTTATGATACAGTAATATTTTTTTCCTAACAAATAAGGAAAAAGAAATTTTTTTTCAAAAATTTAATAATTTTGTTATTGATTACTTATTTTATTACAAAATTTTATGAACTTTACTGTTCTTAATGCTTGATAGTTTTATGATTCCTAAACTAAATTGGCTTGTTTTTATTTCATAATACTAGTCATAATGACAGTATTGCATGTTATTATTGCTCTCATGGTTATAACAATTTCCTTAGTTTACTAAACACTTTACAAATAATGAAGTGTTTGAGCTCTTGATATAAGAAAATCATACATTCAGAAATTTTGAATATGCCATCCTGCACCATTTTGAACATGAACTTTCATCAAAAAATATTTAATGATTGCTAGCTGGATTGTTACGTTTAATTTCAAAAAATGACTCAATGTGAAGAACAGGTGCTCCTGTTAGAGTGTCCATTGAAAATCAATTTACATAATTAACAAAGCAATTAAAATCCTTTTGAATGAATGCAAAGAAATTGGGTTTAAATCGAGAATAGGGTGTCCCCTAGGAGATTGGCAACTTGATAGGTAGCCAAACATATGTGACTTAAGCATTGAGTATGCTTAGGGTTACCAAGACTTAAATCATTCCCAAAAGTCGCCAATCGTCTAGGGATCACCCTATTCCCGATTTGAAACAGAAATTGATAGTTTCGAACGATATGGTACTGTAAAGCCTAACTAGGGTAAGATGCCAAATGTTTTGGGCATATACCGGACAAGAAAATATTTTAGATAGTATGTTACAGGTATTATTTGTGAAAATTTATGAAGAGACATTTATGCCAAAGACAATAGTTTATAACCTGTGACTGAAGGGATCCTCTTTACATGCTTACATTACAAGCATGCATTTATCATTAATCAATATATATATAGTTTCTGCATTTGAAAATATTGTTTTTCAGCAACGGTTCTCAACCTATTTCAGATAACACCCGTAAACGCAACTTGAATTATATCTTAATATTTTGAATTTGGTTAGTCAAAATCCATTTGATCTACATTTATTTCAAAAAAGCTTTTTAAGTCTTAGCAATTATTTCCACTATAAGATCAACATTCTAATCAGCTACATCAGTAAAGCAATATACATAGATAAATCTGCTTATGCGTCTGATAAACAGTGATTAGTAAATTTATATAAAAGCTAGAGTTCGTAAAAATGATTTCGGCATGAACTCAAATACACATTTTTTATTTCGACAATTGCCTTTGTATAGTTTATTGCTTACTATTTCCTGTTTAGATGGACCCCAAATTAAACAAGAGCATCTTAAACTGCATTCCAAAGAAATCGACAAAGGATTTTAAAACATACTCTTGTTTTGGTAATAAAAATTTGTGGATGTCTGCCAAATTTTTAACAATCCTTTCTCACTTGCTAAGGCAAAATATTGTCCGTCAAACGAGAAATTTGATTTTTTTTTCTCAAATTCATAATGTACCCATTTACAAGATTAAGAGTACACGAAATCCCAGCTGTGAGCGGCTGAGCACGCAAGATGTAGGCGCAGTGTGTACATTTACAAAACGTGGTAAGTTGAGTTGTTTGGCTCCTTTTGATTATTTTCGCATAACATTTTTAAATAAATATCTTCAATATTATATTCAATTATTTTATCTTTTATTACCATATTAATATAAAATGTAAAGTTTTTAATGAATTTTGAATGCTTCAAAAATAAGTAATGATACTTTTCGTTATTTTACATTTTAATAATTTCAAATAAGCTTCTTTACAATGAATCTTAAACTAAGCTGTTATGAATAAAGTTGTAATTCATAATTGCGGTTTAATTTCATTTTAACTAACGATATTTACGAAATCCTTATATCTTGCTTTTATTTTTGTATGTGAAAACGAAAGTACATCAACCAGAACACCTGATTTGAGAAAGGACGGAAATGAATAGTGCATTCATGAACTTAAAATGGCGTATGGAGGTTCTGTATTGTATACATAGGTACGTGCATATCCTTGTATATTAACATTTTTAATTTTGACATTCTCTGAAGTTTCATTGAATGGTGCGACACTTGTGCTTATTTTTCCTTGTAGTACATTTAATAAACGTTTAGCTTTAAGTTTTTGTTATTTCATGCATTCTTCATCCTTGGACACGTTGAAAGTAAAAAATAACTCATTTTTTTATTATTAATATCCATTAATATGATTTTGAATTATTCAGAATACAGTATTATCTAAATTATTTTCCTGTGTTTATGGTATTCATTATTTAAATATCCATGAATTTTTCTTACATTTAATGCATCGTGTCCTCGTTTCTTGAGTTAAACATACCTTATAATAAAGTCAGTAAATTTAATACGATACATATTTTATCAATTGAAATAAATAGTGGCGTAAGATAGTAAAGGTTTGCGTGTAGTTAAGACCAAATTACCTAAGTTAAATAATTGAGTAATGTAATTTTTTTTAAATTTACTGCAAAAGTTTCCTGTTTGCTTGACACACTTATGAAAGGAATATTCAATAAAGATTATTTAAACATTTAAAGTATCCAAACTGTAAGAGATTTGTGTATAATATAAGTTTTTGTAGTGGTATTATATAGAAAAAATAAATATCTCTTGCTGCCTTTAAAATTAAATACATGTAGGTATATTGTACTGATTATTGTTTCATTTGTGTTGCATCTCTTGTTTAACTGTGCAAAATGTGTTATTATGAAATGGAAACTTGTATTTATTTTCCATGTCTATTAATTTCTAATGTACATGAGAAATTTATGTTAGTCATGTGAGAGACTGTTAATTTGTATGAATTTTTTATGCCTCATTCTGGTTTTCATTTTCGGAAGAAAAATAAAACATAAGCTATGTCAAGCTCTGTTTAAGGGCCTTATTTAATTCTAACAATATTTCTTCATTTTCTGTTAAATTTTTGTATGAATTTTAATCACTGTGGTTTAATTTTATTTGCCAATTAGGTTTTAAATAAGCCATATAATTAAATTATTTCATAAATTTTTATTTAAATGTTTAGGCACTGTTAGAAAATTTTAGTATTCACTTACATTCCATAATGAGTTAAAGTCGGGAATAGGGTGAACCCTATAGCAATGACGACGAAACTTCACGATTTCCTTCATAGGTAGCCAAACGTGCGTGACTTAGGAATTGAGTTAAGCAGGGTTACCATAACTCAATCATCCCGTTTAAATCATTATCACTCCCAAATGTCACCAAGGGGACACCCTAAACCCAACTTTAACCCAATAATATACTGTTTCTTAATGCATTGTGAACTGGCCAAAAGTTAACTCAAGGTTGCCATCCCCAATTGTTGTTGATTGATTATGAGTTAATTTGTAATTGCAATTCATTGTGGACTTGCAGACCAGTTCTTGGTGAACAGTAGTATCTTTTGTAAAAGTTCAAAGTGGTCTAAAAAAGTGGCATTCATTCTGATTCTGTAGTTGGTTTAATGCATTCAAAATTTACTGCAACTAGAAGTTGTTAGGGATTGGAAAATTGTAGATTTCAAAGAATGCAGCATAGTATCTGGCTGCATTCATTGAAATCTTCTTATATCTCTAAATAGTCTCCTTATCATGCTTCACCTTTAAGGTCATATCTTAGAAAAAATAACTGGTGGGGGGAAAAAAACAACTTTAAAATGTAGAGTATTTGCTTCAAAAGGAAAGTGCTGCAAAACGAAAGTGCTGTAAAACCTGTTGAATGCTGTTACATGTAGGTTGACGTGGTGTGGATGTTAGGAAAGGGGGTTGCCAGCTCAGGTGTCGTCCTCGTCACTTGATCGTGGTTCAAAATTACGAGGTACGTCGCCAATAGCCCTCATGTTGCTTCTAGTGTGACGTTAATAAAAACTAAACTAAGCAATTACATGTAGGTTTATTGCTAAACAATTTATCAATACGAAAAAAATATTAAAGGTAATATAACAGATGTATTCAAAGTTTCACCTTTAACCATTATGTATTGTTTATGCCCGTTCTTCTGTAGTGTGTTCCAGTCAGCAACAGATGGTGTTTATGTTTATACATATTATCAGTTTGTTGAAATGGTATAATAAAAATCGCAGTTCACGATGCTCTCGTGTGTGTAGTGTTCCTGTGGGGTGTTCAATTTTTTTTAAATATGAGAGAGAGAGAGAGCTATGGATGTCTTGTTAGTGATAATCATGCATAAAGTTTATTTGAATTTGTTTTACTTCCACATTCAACTATAAAATAATAGTTGGTGATATAAGATAATCTCTGTGTAAAATCGCCTGTCAACAATGTGTTAAACACTGATTATTAAAAAAAAATTGTAAAAATAATAGTTCTGATTTAAATCCAGAAAACTTTTTCATTCATCTCCTTATTTACTGTTTGTATAATGTACTATAAATACAAGGATGGATAGAAAATACTTGTATTTTAAGACAGATGGTATCATTGAGGCAACTGATACCACTGAGTGGTGTCATCTATTCAATATAACTGAAGCAAATTTGACATTGATTCATAAGTTAGTTTTAATTTGATAGACATTTGCGTCGAGTTGTCACCATCGATGATGATTGGATTTATCATTAAATGCTAAAAGCCAAGCAAAAAAAGTAAAAGATTTTTTACAGATTGTAAATACATATAGAAAATATTGTAAAAATATCTTTAAAAATGTTGGAACTTTTCCGTTAAAGAATTGGCGATGGTTAATTTTTTTTTCGCCAAATGGGAGCGATAGCACGGAAAACCGCAGTAGTACTGCATTGGGAGAGAGGAGAATTCACACAATGCAATTTGGTGATTTTTTATGGCTTCCTTTAATGGAAAAGTATCAATATCTTCTATGAAAGGTTTATATATACTTTTAACTTTTGTTCATATGTTTGGGAGTACAGATTTTGTTTGAAACGCATTATTTATGTGATGTTGTTTGTGTATATTAGAAAAATAACATACTAATGAAAATTAAGGTAATTAAAAATGAATAATAATTGATGTTATTTAAAGTTGTGATCGTGAAATAACTAATTGACTCTTTCCAAGTTGATTTCAAAACGTATTTGTACTTGGGAATAATGTACACAAATTCATATTCAAAATGTTCGGAACAGGATTTCTATCTATAAGACATTAAAAGTAGTTATATTCTTTTGTTGCATTACTTTACTTTTTTTCACCTATAGTTGATTCGCTTATAATTTGGTCATTTTAAAATCTGTCATTCATTATATACACGAAAGATTAATTTTTTCAATGTATCATGCTAGCACTTTTTTACATCATTGATATATGCAACTATTTTTTCCTTTTTCTTGAAAAATAAGATATTGAAAACAGCAGTATTACGTATTATTAACAAGTAGTATTCATATTATTGCAAGTTAAGAAATTTCAGATTGTCGAAAACTTTAGCGCAAATGCAAATGTATGTGTTTCCATTTGAATTTTAATAGTATGCTTTTATTTTCCAATAATTATTATAATTTTTTAACATTATTTGAAAATACTTTTTTCACTCTTGTTTGTTGTACTTATATATATTTATTTGCTCTTTTCCTACTTTATACTTTTAAGTGTGGTTGAAAAAGAAATATATGCATCAATTTTTGTTTGTGTGTATTTAAACAGTATGATAATATATGTAAGAACGAGCTTTTTTCTTTTACTGGATTGAAACAAATGCTTTATGTTAATTTTTAGAAGTTTTTCACTCAAATATTAATTTTTGGGATGAAATATATTTATTTTTAAGATTTTCATTTTTGTATATTTTATATACTAAATGTTTAATGAACAGTTGTTTTAAGTTTTGTAAAAGATTATATTTTTAGAATTGAAGAAAAGAATCATGTTTGACTAAATTCAATATTCATTATACAAAGGAGTAAAATCGTATTTTTACTCATACCTTTAGAGACAGGAAAGCAAAGCCATTGCACTGTAAGGTATCAGATCCTTGATGTATGGAATAACGTTTAAAAAATTATAAATTTTGATTTAATAATAAAATGAAGAATATTGATGTAATCAATTATATTTGTGAGAGGTGTTTTGTTAAAGAACAGGGCCGAAAGTTCTAACATATTTTCAGGTAGAAAAAAATTCTCCAATATTAATATAAATTTCTATGGGTTTAACACATATAATTATTTATTAGATAACTTTCTTAGAATTGTGAATTTTTCAAAAAATATGCATATTTTTTTTACCTTTATGTAAAATGGATAATTGGAACAATGTCCAACTGGTGTGTACTAAATAGTCTTGGAGAAGGAACACCCCTCTTTTACTGATTGCTTGAGCGTTAAAAGTATCCTATTACACCCTTTTCCCCCTATAGCTTTAAACTGACAAGTATTAAATGCTACTTCGAGGTTGAGAGGATTGTCCAAGCGCTAGTCTAAACTATTGCATCGTGCTAGCACCATGGTCCAATATAAGATTTTTTAGTACCAGGGATCCAATGCGTACACCATGTACTCAAATAACATTCAGTTTCGAATTGCTGAGTGGATAATAAAATTACAATTTTGAAGAAAAAATTTCTACACAAAAGGCTATTTATCAGACGATTGTGTGTTTGAAACAAATAACTAAATGAATTATTTTTTGCAAAATAGACTTGTGATCATGGAAGGTATGAAGTTGGGGCTCCTTGGCTGGTTTCCTGTCTTACAGTGCGTAATGTTAATAAATTCTTGTCTTTCAGCTAGGAAAGTTGTAGTGCCTACTTTTAGAAGGATCTGGAGGATGCAATGATGATTTGGAGGAATTTATTTCATGATCACTTTTTCTTGGCTCTAAAATCCTGTTTCTTTGTTAGTCCGATGATGGATCATGATCAGTTCTGGGTTTTTCACTGTATTTCTGCTGTGCACTAATCGCCTGTTTTGTGAATTTGAACCTTTTTTTTACTTGGATTCGAGTTGTTAGAACTGTCATTTGGTTTCTCAAAAATAGAGTTAAGAATTGCCCCGACGGACCAATTTTAGTCATTTTGAACATTAATACATTTTTTTTAATTTGCACCACGTGTAATTGGCAATTCAAGTTTGAGAATATTGCTTCATATATTTTTAATTGATCAATTTCTTTTGCTTTCTTTCTTTCTTTCTTTTTTTTTTTTTTTTGTTCTCTTATTTTACTTCACTTCCAGTATGAGATTTCCTGCATCTAAATCCAATGAGGTCTCAATATATTGTACAGAACCAACTAATTATACAGGAATTTTTCATGTTTTCTATGACTGTTCAACCAACCATTCTGATATGAAATTTTTAATGCTGATCATTAAGATGCGATGTTTGTCACACATCTGATTAGTGGTATATATATATTACTTAAAATGTAACCAAAGGAATTAAATATTATTTACACATTTATATTTAATTTTGGATTTAAATGCTAAAAAAAAAAGGCTTATTTTTTGTGATGATTTTATAAGTCAAAAATAATACTGAAGTACAATACAGAAAATTTCACTGTGATAAGCAAATGCCATTAATTTTTAAAAGCAAATTATGTACCCCACATAGTACCTATTTAATTGAACTTACACATGTAAATTTTTTAAGATTTAGAGTTGAGAATGTATTAAAATAGATAAAAAATAATGTATAATGACTGGAATATATAGCATTAAAAAACAAAATAGTAACTAGACTGATTTGAATAATACATAGTGATTGAGAAAAACTTTCAAACTGGAAATTAAAACAGAATTATGATTAGGAAAAGGTACTGTAAAAAAATATCTTTAATGTAAAAATGTATATGAAACCTAATAAGAAGATTTATTACTTTCTGATCAAAAACAACTGCTTTTAAAGTATTTAAAGTACTAAAAAAAACTTGCGGAAAATTGTTTTTTTAATGAAACCATAACTAATACCTATTGCATTAATCCGACTTTTATTTTTTAAGATCATACAGAACAGGATAATTTAAAAAAAGAAGAGCGATGTTTATGGAAAATTATCTTTCCTGAGCATAAAATGAAAACATTAAATTTTCATTTTCATAAGTTGGACAAGTTTATACGTTTAACATATACATATATTTAATAGGTTTGTATCTCATTAGAGTATGTTAGAAAAAACAGCAAAATTACATGAAACTTTGAATTAAAAAAAAAGTATGATCTTCAACTGTATCTTAAAAAAAATCATTAATTTGATATGAGTATAATACTCTGATATCAGAAGTTTATTACTTGGTAATGATGTAGTATTTATTTAAAGTTTCATGAAAAATTACATATATTTGAAAAATTACATTTACATTACATATATTATGTTTTTTTCTATTTAACTCTCCTACTATTTTGATATCTGTTTAATGAAGAAAAAAGCTCTCAATTTCTTATTTACATCAATAATATTTGCTTATTCTCTTTTTTTTTTTTTTTTTTTAAACAGGTAAATGTAAAATTCATGTTTGAAAACCTAAGCAAACTTACTCTAGGACTGTGGCCTAATGTAGAAAGGGTTACTTGTAGCGTTTGGATAGCAATATTTTTATATTTTAATTTTAAAAATGAAATGTGAGAAGTATAAAGATACAAGATAAGTTTCACTAAATAAAAATGTTACCTTACCATCTTGAAATTTCTTCCTATAAACTATTAATTTTTTGAATTTTAAAAATTTATCCTAAACAACTTTTTTGTGGGAAGAGATAAATAAAAGTTTCTCAAAAAGTCTCAATTCTTTCAAATTACTTTTATTTATCTATCCTAGAATTTTGGGAATACTGAGCAATTTTCTTGATTTTATGGGATATAGAGCAATAAAGGCTATTATCCCTTAATAAGAAGTTAATAAAATTTACTTACTCTTAATTTCATGGAACATTTTTTTTTTATTGATTGTTTATTGACTCGGATCTCCCAATTTTGAACTCAAGTTATTAGAAAGATACTTGAGCTGGCATCTCCCTCTCCAAACTGCCACACCACATTAATGGGTGGACATGGAGCCTTGATAGAATTAATGTGGATCAGTCCGATACACTTTGAGTCTTTAGTGAATCAGAATTCGAACCCATGATTCAAGGGAAGCAATGCCAGCTGCTAGCACGCAACCATGATATCTTAACTGCTGGAACAATTATGATCGATAGAATATATATCGCTTCTTTTATAATATGTTTATTCAATTGGAATAAAATTTATGTATACAGTCAACTTAGTTTTAACATGATAAATTAGTATATGTAGATGAATTTTCTACAATAAAATTGATACTAATTAAATATACTTGTGTAAGTTGTTAAATAATATCATTATATTGATTGCTTTTATAAATAATTTTAAAAAAAATCCAAACTCTGCAAAACAAACGATTAAGAATAATAACTCTCCTTGGTATGTCAAATTCTCTCATACATAAGGATCTTAAAATCCCTCAAATATGCAGTCATGGTCAACTATCAATTCAGCGGCTCCCCCCCCCAAACTTATTAATCATACTAATCCACTAATTTAGAGCCCAGCTTTTATTTGCACATAATAACAGAACCCATCCATTACTATATCAAACTTGTAATAATCATTTCCACCTCATTCCTCCTTAACCATAATCATTCCAACTGAAGCACTTCAACAATATTCTAACCCTACTGTATACAACCCTCCCTCTCCCACTGAAGAACTGCTCTCCCTCTCCCACTTATATTTCATTTTCAAGAGTTATTCCTCCTCCAGTTTGACAACTGAAATAATGCTGAAGACCAAGTAATAAATTATTCTAAACATAGCTATTATATATCTTCCTACTTCTTTCTCTCTCTTCTTGAACACATCTTCATCATAAAAAAAAGTCTTTATAATTATTAAAATATTATAATTGTAACAGCTTATAATTAGTAAAATAAAATTATTACTAATCTCAAGTTTTCGAGAACTACACAGCAGTGTTAATGTGTGAAGGTAGCATCATTAACTGTAGCAAAAGTAAAGGGAATATTAATTTTTTTAATATTAAAAAATTTAATATGAAAAAAATTCTCATCCTGTACACAGCTCTTACTTTCTCTCTCTTCCTTTTTCTTGTCAAATCATTTGTTTTAATACACATCAGTAATATGATAGGTTAATTTTAAAAAATTAAATTTTCATGATTATAAACAAAATCAGATTGAGCATTGTTTCTTAAGGACTGGCACTCGCAAATCATTTGATTGTTTTTAAATTAAGTTTAGACATCTTTGAAATAACTTTTGGCAATATTTCAGCTGACAAATGCCTGACAATTAACCCTACATTTTTTATTATACCTTTTTATTCACTGCAATTTTTCTCATTTATTAATTACTGTTATTTTTAAAATAAAGGAAATTTACATCTGGTATCTTCAGCACTTTAATTGTATCTTCCTTTAAAATTTGTTTTTACTGGAAGAGAAAAAATATATCTTTTAGACTGACAGGAAAGGTATAATCCCTTCTTTGGACACCCTACCTTTTGAAAAAGATCGTAGTCCTCTAATGCAATAAATCAGAAGTCCGGATTTTAATTTTACTGCAATGAAACTACAGGGTTTCAATCATAAACACATTTTCCCTTTTGCTATCCTTTTTACAGAAATGCCATAAAAATATATGTATTGCCAATCTTTTAAATCTCTCGCCGAACTGATTCACTAAGACCTTTGGAATAATCACAACCATCTATGAGCCTCAATCATGTTTTTTTTAAAAGGAAAAAAAATGACTGAGAGAATAACTTAATTTCATCGTAATGTGTTGCAGAAATAAATAGAAGAAAAAGCTTTATTTTTAGGGCCAACTTCGCATTCTTTCGCTACAGCAATTATGCAAACCTTTTGGCAAAACATGTATCTTTCCACAACTAACTGTATTTGTGTAAAATTTTAAATCATGCAATACAAACTCATCTACATGGCTGCCAAACCTGTATCTAGTTATTTAAAAAATATCTCATTCTTAAATGAATGACTTGGACTGAACTATACACCCTTTCTGATACTCTTGCCTACATAGTTAAGTTTTTCACTAGCTTTGAATAACATTGCTATTGAAATCAATCATCTCTTTCACTTTCCAAAACTCATATTTTTGTCTTATTTTGTACATCAGTTACAATCAAATCTGCATTCTCCTCAGCAGCTTATCTTCTTTAGATTAGTATAGGAATCGTGATCCCAATGAACCCTACTTATCTTTTCATTTCCTGTAGGATTTACTGTTTGTGGTAAACATAGGGTCTGCCTCCAGGATACCTGAGTAATCCTTCTCTATTTTTGACCATCCTTCTTGTCTATCAATTATCTTTTTTTCTCATTTTCTCAAAAATCTAGATTACAATTACACATTGTTTGTGGCAGTCTAGCCATATTTGGTTCTTACACCATCACTTGCATGCTATTTTTTACAATCTTTCTTGTGAGCAATTTTTTCTGTTTTCTTCCATCTTTCCTCTTGATCACAGTTACACATGGTTTGGTGCAGCATAACCTGATTTGACTCTAGCATTATAATGCCTAACCTTTACTAATACATACAACATTGTTTTTCTTGAGTCATGTTCAAGCTTTGCTGCCACTCAAGACACGCCATGTTGCATAACTAAGTCACGTTAAATCTGGTTGTGGTTCTACGTTTTCACGATGAATTTGTTGTGGAACTTTGAAATTGAGTTGCCAACTGAGGTGTCATCCTCTTCACTTGACCAGTGCTCAAAATTATGAGGTTCGTTGCCAATAGCCCTCAGGTTTGTTTCTCAGTATGACATTAATAAATGATCACATGTTCATACATCATTCATGTGCTGCTCTCTTACCACTTGCATTCATAAAATTTTTTAAATAAGGATTTGTATAATCACTCTTTCAGAAACGGTATTGTGGAATTAGAATGATATTGTAAAACAGTTCTGTACAGTGAAGTAACAAAACATAAGGAAGCATTGGAAATAACCAGGTCTCTAAAGGTCCTAAAATATTGAATGTTACCATTAAGAACTGAGGAAAAGGCTACAAATTCAAAATTTTCTATCATGGTAATATTTTTTGTGAAACATGTAAGAATTAAGCATTTAATTATATTTTAAATATAATCATTTTTGGAGGTGAAGCCAGAAGCAGTGGAGTCTGAATATAGCAGTCAATACTAATATGAGAAAATAGGTTCCACTGTAATTTTCTGTTTTAATCATTGTGTATATATTGTTATGAAATATAGTCCTACCTCAGTTCTTAAATGGCATTGTTCACAAAGAAATTGGTTAATAAACAAGGTTTTCAGACAAATGTTGCTTCAGTTTGCAAACAGTTCCATTGTAAGCTCTGTTGTGCTATCACATTTTAAACATTGTTTGCTTACATATTTTGTAAATTTTTTTGAACATATTTTGCTCAAAATGAACCTGCATTATAGCTCCCACGAGGTGACAGGAGAAGTGATTGTGCAAATAGGAAGCCTTAACAAATTACTATTACATAATTAAAAAAAAAAAAAAAAAGGAAATTGTAGCTAAACGTAATAACATTAGAGTTTTGATAAAAATAGACTCACCTATCAAGTAAGTACTTCCTATAGTCCTCGCCTTTCCAGCAATTAACAATTTTTACCAGCAATTATCTATAACAACAATGGTAAAAAGCACTACTGAATAATCATGTGTTTATTTTTGTGTTATTTCTTTATATTATAATGGTCCCCCCCCTTTTAATTTTATCTATTCTTATAAAAATAAATGAAAATAAGGAGGATATGGGTCTTAACTTCTATTTTCAGTAATTTAAATATGAAAAATTGCTTTGGCTTGTGATCTTAATTTTGGAATAAATTAAGATTGTGAATGGAATATGACTGCATTGGATTTAACCAATTTCTTATCTTTCTCAAATTTATTGTAAAATTTAATATGTTTGTATAATTTTATTGCCTTTAATAATATACAGTTGTTGCATATGATTGTAATGTTATGTAATGGGTACTCTCTTTGTTAGGCATTGAAATATATATGTTACTGTGAAAGCCCAAAGTCTGATAAATCTTAGGTTTTACCGGTAACTGCTAACTTTTACCTAGCCACTTTGATACTAGCTAGGAATTACCAACATCTTCTGATAAAAGCCCGAAATGAGGTATTACTTATGATTGGATTTTCCTGCCGCAGATATATTTGTATACACAAAGTATGTCCCAAAAAGGCTAAAACACACTTAAATTTTTTAATTGATAATATAAATGTAAAAATGATCAAAAGGTATGGTTTAAGATAATGGCAATTTAATTGTCTTATAATTATTTTCAAAGAGTTACGAGAAATAAAAATGAAAAAATGTGATATTTATGCCATTTCACAAATACGAGCCTGTGCGAAAAAGCTTAACTAATGCACAATTATCTCAAAAACTATTGTAGATATTTCAATAATTTTTAAAAATAATTTTGGCTCTAGTTAAAAAAATTAAATTTGATAGCTCAGGGGAAAAAATTGATTTAAAAAGTAATAAAATGTAGTGTATTATTCTTTAACATTTCTATTTTAATACTTCCTATTACTTGTTACAGCAAGGTTGGTTGTAATGGGATTTTGAATTACAAAGTAGATCAGCTGATTTGCTCAAACATCTCTTCGTAGTACACTTTTTTTTGAAAAGTTGCATTTTCTGAGTCCTTGTCCCCCAACTAAAGAAAGTTTGCCTGTTTTTTTACTACTTCATGTACACTTATTTCTTCTGTACCAACTTATTAGATGTTCAAAAAATTATTTTTGCAAAAGATAAACTGGTTTCTTGTGTATAATGATTTAATTTAGCAAGCTTAGTACCAAGAACATGAAACTTGTTCTTGGTACTAAGCTTGTATTCTTTTAATATCTGTAATAACAGCTGTTATTGATTTTGGATCCATTTTCCATCTATCAATATCAGGTACTTTTATTTTAATATTTAGACCAAGAGTAAATTTTGGAAAATTTTAATGAATGCTATCTTCATCTTCTTTGCCTGTTTCTCAAATACTTCCTTATCTGTCTCTCCGAACACTTTCACATTTTGAATTTTGTTGATTATCACGCTTGTTGTTGTGTCAGATCATATATGTTTCTTTTTCTTCAATTTGAATTTAATTATCTACTTCCATTGTTATGTGATTCTCTTTCATTTGTTTTATCTTGCGATTCTAAATCATCTGTTGATTCAAGATTAGTGCCTTCAACTTCAGTGGCCATGTTACTAATCAAATTACATAACAAAACTAAATTTTGAAGTCCCTGCTTCCTAGGACAACTAAACATAGCTTCATAAAACATTTGATTCCCTCCTGATATGTTTTTTTTTTCATTGCTTAAACAAATTTTAATTCTTCTGACCAATTTTTTGTCTTATTTTTTCCATCCATGTTCTCAACGTCTTGGTTCACCTATTCAACAGAACCTTACATTTGACTGTGTCTCGGTTTTACCATGAACTATTTTTATATCACTTCACTTTTCATATAAACTGTTTATAATTTGGTTTCAAAGTTCCCTTCCATTGTTGAAATGAAGAATGTTCGGAGCTCCAAAAATTGTGCAAATATCCAGAAGGTGATATTGATACACTAAAATGAATTTCATTTCACGATCAGGATTGGGCTGCATATCTATTGGGTTGGCAACTAAGTAATTGCAGATTTTTTTTAGAAAATCAGACAATTTTTTCATGGAACTAAATAACTTTATTCTGTAATGTATTGCCTATTTTGATCAATGACCTTTTGCCATCTTTCAGGCAGCATCATAATCCCACGTTCATAAATCTTCTGGTTTTTATTAGCAAAAAACTGAATCAGGTACGATTTGACATCATCATCATTATTGAAATTTTTACCATTCAAGGAGTTTTGTAAAGATCGAAACAAAAAGTAATCAGATGGTGCAAGGTCAGGACTATATGGTGGATGTGGCAAAACATCCCAAAAAAGCTCCAATAATTTTTGCCGAGTGACCAAAGATGTGTGTGGCCTTGCATTGTCATGATGGAATACAACACCTTTTCGATTTGTCGATTCGGGCCATTTTTTTCCAACTGAATTGTTTAATTTCGTTAGTTGTTTAATGTAGACATCAGAATTGATCATTCGGTTGAGTGGTAAGAGTTCAAAGTAGACAATTCCTTTGTAATCCCACCAAACTGATAACAAAACCTTCTTTTGATGAATATCAGCTTTTGATGTTGTTTGAGTGTGTTCACCTGGCCTGCTCCACGATCTTTTCCGCTTGATATTGTTGTAAACAATCCATTTTTCATCGCCAGTTATCAGTTGTTTTAAAAATGGATCATTTTCATTACGTTTCTTTAGCAAATCGCAGCTGTTAATGCGTTGCGTTAAATGCGTTTCTTTCAGTTCGCGAGGAACCCATATATCGAATTTTTGAACATAGCCAAGTTGTTTTAAGTGATTTTCAATCCATGTATGTGATAAATGAAGCTTCTCTGCAATCTCACGTGTTGTACTGTGACGATCCGAATCGATTATTGCTTTGATTTGGGCGTCATCAACTTCAACTGGACGACCAGAGCTTTTTCATCTTTGAGTGAAAAATAACCAGAACGAAATTTGGCAAACCAATTTTGACACTGCCAGTCTTTTAAGGCTTTGTCACCATAAACATCACATAACTTTTTATGAGCTTGTGATGCGTTTTTCCCTTTGCGAAAATAAAAAAGCAAAATATGACGAAAATGTTCCTTTTGATTTTCCATTCTTCAACGAAGGCTAAGCGAAACCTACGCAACCGATCAAAAAACTTTTTTTACTTATTGACAGCTGAATTGCCAACTATCAAATAACAAAATGTGTTTTACACTTGTACTACGTCTTCAAACCTAAAAATTCAACTGATGCCATCTATGAGTGAAATCCGCAATTACTTAGTTGCCAACCCAATATTAGGTCAATGTGGCGTAGAGAATTCATATTGCTATTCACTATTGGGTTGATTACAATCCCCTTTTACGCAGTTTCTTTCTTTTTTTTTTTTTTTTTTTTTCTGACAATAGTTCACAGTCTCAAATACATAATGATAGATTCTACTGTTACATTCTTGTATTTGCGATTCAGTTCCTCAATCATACAGGTTCTTCCACCATGGCCAACTGCAATATCAGTGTCTTGCATGAAGTTGAAGACTTCATCAATTGTAATATAATTCAGGATTTTTGCTTTTTCTACAGATAGTAGTGCTATGAGTTTGTCCTTTCCTGCAATATTTAATATGTAGCGTTTCAGCCTTCTGTAATGAACTCGTTTTTTTTTCACTCATTTTGCTTCTTTCACTTATTCATTAAAGAAGTGTATTTCTCATTTGTTAAATAAAAGCTGTTGTGCTTATTTTTTACAGATTCAGAGAAATGTGGCAAAACTTTTTCCACATATAACATCACTCTTTTCCTTTCAGCAAAATAAACACGAAATATGTTAAAATGGAAACAAACTGCTTCTATTTTAGATCATAATCACTCACACTTGTTTGAATTTGCTCGAAGCTAGATTGCAAGTGACGCAATATGGAGGAGCAGAAAAGTGCTGCAATGGAATTTGCGTGTGCAGCTTTATTCAAGATCAATTATTTAAGTTCCTCATTTTAGTCTTTTACTGGAAGGTGTTGAAAAATCTTAGCTTTTACCAAAGTGGCATGGTAAAAGCCCAATGTATGCTTTGATATGGTTCCTAAGTCAACCTTTTACCAAGCCACTTTTAGTAAAAGCTAGAATTTACCAGACTTTGGGCTTTTACAAAAACATATGTTTGTAACATTGTATAAATTGATTAAAATTTCCACTAAATTCAGAATTCCGTTTTCAAATTAATATATTTTTTAAAGAAATAAATGTAGTAATTTGGTTACCTCTGTGAATTTTATTTTATAATTTTCATGAAGGCATACGTTATTTTATGTACTGTTTGACTTAATTTTAGTAAGAAATTTAATCGAGTATTGAAGAAAAATTTACAAAATTAAAATTATTTACAGCATTTAAAGATGGTATGGTTTTATTCATTAATTATACAAAAAAAAAATCTTATTCCGTATAGAGTATGGTATATCCTTATGAAAAGACATGATTTGTTTGAAATAAAAGTTTTAAGTAAAAACTGTGAGAGCTATTATTTATATATAAAAAGTACAAAGATAATTTAGGTATGCGAAATAAAAATGTCTTATAAATATAAAAAGATTTAATGACACAAGTTTCAAAATCTAATGTGAATGAACATTGTATCAAAAGCATAATATTTTAAAGTTATTTCTGTCTAGAAACATTTTATATGACTTCTTAATGAAAAGAATCATATTTGAAAGATCAATCCAAATAGCTTAATAAAATCATGTTTTAGTCATTACGAATGGGATCAACATGTGTAGCAATTGTGTTACAGATACAATCATGTGTTTTCCAACCAAAGTCAATACTTATGCATCAATCTTGTATTTGTTGTTTTGTACCATAATGAATGTTAACTTATGTAAAATGTTGCATTGTGCAGAAATTATTGAAATAATTAAAAACAAATAAGTACCAAAGCATCTTTACAAAACCTGATTTTAATAAGCATGATCTTTTAATAAACAGATTACAAATTTACATCCAAAAAACGGTATGTTTTTGTGTGAAATCAGAAATATTTTAATTAGTTTTTTAAAGTGTTTTATATATACCAAAATATTGTAATGTTATTAAACCTGGTTAAAAATTAAACTTTGTAGTTTATTTCATGTTAACAAACATTTTTGAAAAGAGTTTGATTTAAAAATTAATGTCTCCATTGTATGAGAAAAAACATGATTTTGTGAAAATCTTGATACTAACACATTGTAATTTAATTATTAATCCATATATTCATATTTTCAATTCAGATTTTTAAGTTATTTCTAAATTAACATAATTGCTGTCACTTCTGAAGCTTTAGAATCATAATGTCTTATGTTAAATAGCTGTGTTTGTGCATTAAAAAGCTCTTATTTTTCAGATGTAATAAGTTCAATTACTAACACCTCACTTGTAAGAAGTGTACATACCAACATTCTACATATTTTGGTATTATAAATGTCCCATTATTCCAAATCGGTGCTTCATGTCTGGGAATTGATCTCATTTGAAATTTAGTTCTATTAATATTTTATCAAAAAAGGAGAAAATATTCCGTGTTAAATCTTTAAGTCTCCATGTATTTAAAAGAATGTTTTTTTTTTTTTTTTTATTTTCATCCAGTTCAGGTATAATCTATTTCTGATCACAATTCAAATTAACATTTCAAGACATTATTTTGTGGATATGGTTCAGTTTTATTCCAGCTGAACTGGATAAATACAGTTTTATTTATTTGTATTATGTTTATGAGCAAAATATTTTATTAATTTAATATTGTTTGCGCAGTTGAAAAGAAACATGGAGGACACTTCAGGCAGTGAAGAGAGTGGAGAGGGAAATGAAGCTTCTGGAACTACAGACCGCTCTCATGAAAAGAAGCATAAAAATGGTGATACTTCATGCAAGTCCAAGCGCAGTGTCAAGCGGCAACTAAAAACTTTCTCCTTTGGAAAGTGGCAGAAGGGGTTCAATAAGGAAAAGGCCAAGAAGCGTACATTCAGCCTTAGTCGTGATACATGGCAGAGTTGCAGCTCTGTAGTCTCGGAGGCTTCCATCGAGAATGTGACCTGTATCTGTACTGGGTACAGGAAAACAAAAGCTACTTCTGTGGCTGAAAAAAATTCAGGGACTGATAAAAATGCTATCCATGAGCAGTCTGTTGATGTTGCAAGAGGCAGTATTTTAGCTGTTGCGTCCTGCACAAGTACTGCATCTGGAGATAATTCTCGGGCATTGGAACCTGGTTTATTGAATAGAAGGGTTCCAGTACCTAGGGAGTATTCAAGAGACTATAGCCCACCACAGGTAATGTCACATCAAACTTTTATCTGTACTACTGTATTACATTAGTCTTTGTGCAGGAACAAGAGAATATTAACAATAATATTTTATTTTTTTTTTTTAAATATTTTATGACATTTATGTAGTGATTAAATTATATATAGTATAAAATATATTTTCTGAAAATAGAATATGTTATGAGTTATAATTTGTCATTGTCTTGCTTAGTAAAATGTTGATATAAAGCAGATCCATTGCTCAAAAGGAAGATTAAATGTGTGTGTAATGAATTTTAAGTTTAATAAGTAAAGATGAGTCATCCAGATTCATAGTTGTAACGAGAATACCTTTGTTCAATTGAGATTGTTTATTCATTTCGATGAGAGAGAGAGGCAATAAATATACATTATTGAAATGGATAATGCAAGAGATGTAGCTCCACCATTTTGATTACAACAGAAGAGAGTGAATTTTACCTTAAATTCAAATTCATTTATAGGAATTACTCCAGATCACATATGGTATAAGATAAAGGGATTTTGATATCTATCAATCTAGTGGGGATTATTTCCGATAGATTTACAACTGTGTGAAAGTTGATTCAGCATATATTTATGAGCATGTGATTAAATAAATAAAAGTATAATTTGGAATCATATCTGCAAATAAGGATAAACTCTTTAGTAATGGCTTATAGAATAGGAAAATTTAGAAAATTAAATTGTTTTTTAGCAAGATCATTACATATATATATACATACATATACATTGGCCTCCAAAAGTTAAGATCCAGCAAGTTTTTCAAAGCCCACCATAATAAAAAATGGCAGTAACAATAAAATTTATAGTTTATATGAATGATAATAATGAACTTTAAAAAATGCAAAAACTATAGCTGCAATTTTTATTTTATAGAAAAGAACAGGTATATATGAAGGAGAGAAAAATATGCGAATATCAAGCTTTCGTAATTTTCGTGAGTAAGTTTTGTAGATTTTCAATTGTTGTTGGCAGTTTCCTTGACAATAGTCATTAGAGTCTAGCAATATCTAGGAGAAGTAGTGTGCTCAATTCGTTAATGTGATGGGCAGTCAGATGGATGAAAATGGGACTGTCATAGGCTGATGCTGCTGGATGTCTCAATGTGTCTTACAGTGTATTCCGACTTTAGGATCAATATCAATCCGAAGATTCTGTTTCCTGAAGACATGTTCCAGGCTGACCATGTGCTACAACACTTGCAGAAGACTATTTTCTAGCTCTTTCAGCCTGAATGAGAAGAATCTCTGCTACTATGGTGCAAAGACACCTTCACAATGCAGGTCTCTATGCAAAACGACTAGTTCTGTGTATCCCCCTTAACAGGCAAGAGAGAAGGCCCACTTATGTTGGGCAAAAGAATAAATTTCCTGGACCAAACAGCTATGGACTTCTCTACTCTTCACAAACAAGTCTAGATTAACTCTGAAGAGTGATTCGGGGCATCTGCTTATCTGGAGGGAACAGCGCACCAGATACCATGAATCCAACTGGTAACGATTTCATTCTGATGGATGATAATGCACAGCCTCGCTGGGTTGAGGTTGTTGAGGGCCACGGTTTGGAGTGAATGAAATGGCTAGCTCAATCTCCAGCCCTGAATCCATTAGAACATCTTTGGTACTGTCTGGCGGACAGGTTGGTGCTTAAAATCCTTGTTCAAGGTCATTAGTTAAGCTGGAACAAGGCTTACTCAATGTCTGGTCTTTGCTTCTTTTTTCAGTGTCTGACAACTTTTTGACAGCATGGAAAGCCGAAGCCACCAAGGCATTCAAGTTAGGTGTGGACATGTTCCTTTTTAGAACCCTTTTTTGTAATGTTCCATTCAAGCGCATAAAATGGTGATTTACTGTTTCCTCCAAGAATAGACTTTTCGGCAAGAGTGCTTTTTTCATTGTAAATATTTTTTGCATTAAACTTATGTAAATTTCTATGATGCATTCAATAAAATAACTGTTTAATGCACATTTCGTAACAATTTGTTGTTTCCACATTCATTCATTTTCAAATTGACGCAAAAAAAACTGTTGCACCTTAACTTTTGGAGGCTAGTGTATATGTATTATGAATATGACATGTGTTACTTCCCTGCAACAGTTCTCTAATGAAGGAAAAGAGACATTTACAGAGATGTCGTTAGTCAGCTAAGGAAAGTTTAAACAATGGCCCCATAACCTTGACGACAAATTGAAGATTCCAGAATTGGTATAAATATGTCGAGAGTCTGTGTAGCCATTCAATAAATTTGTCTTTGTAGTCTGCTCAGGAAATAAATTGGGAACTCGACTAGAAATGAGTGGCATTTGGGTGAGTGGATTTTCCAAGGAATTGTTGGTAGTGACCCAAGTGAATTTGAGGAATAGTGCCTTATATCTGCCAGGAACATTCAGAGCCTACCTTGGAAGTGCATGGCATTACTGCTGAGATTGTCCATAGTTTAAGTTTAAAACCATTTACCAATTTTTCTGGAACATTGATAAGGCAATGATTTCTATTGTAATGATTTGCTCTTATTTTCACTGTTTTATTTTGCAACAGATAGCTCTGTAAGGCCAGTAATCATAGGGTTGTAAAACCAATGTAAGCATATGGGAATAGGTGTGATTTTGTTTTTACTAGTTTTTTTTTTTTTTTTTTTTTTTTTATCACATACTTCCCAATACTATTTACTTTCAATTTGGAGTTGAAAGAAGAATTAAAGACAAGGAGCAGCTCATAACAAAAGATAACTTTTAATATTTTGTCAGATAGTTTACTTAAAATATCTCTAAATGATTCTGACAGTTATGAAAGTTTGTTATCAGGCTCCTCTAGTGTTGAGGAAACATATAGTTCAGGTGACCTATCTCAAGTTTAGAACTTTTATGAACTGGATATTAGTTATCCTCGTGCAAATCCATTTGTGTTTATTTGAATATCAATCTTAAGTAATGAAACTAATAAATATATGGATTGAATTATTCAAGATAGTAATCAACAAAGAAAGAGCAGAACAGAAAAATATGAACCAACATTGAAAGGCAAAATTCAGGTTTTTCTTGCTTTGAATATTTGAATTGTAAAAACCATTATGTTGAGTGTTTTTTGAATAAGGGACATTCAACATCATTTTTTTTTTTTTCAAAGGAATATCTTTATTATACTTCCATCTTATTCTTGGTATTTACATTTGATGTCAAAACACATGATTGTCAGAAGCAGTTGTGGTTATCAAATATTTAAATACTCGTTAATGAGAAACTCGCTCCTGAAGATGATGTAACAATCAATAAAAGCTTGGTGCTATTCAAAGTAAAGATTGTTCTAGAAAGAATATATACTGCTGGAGAGATCGCGATTTGGCATAAAAAGTTTTATTGTGCTTGAATTCAAAGTCAAGTTATGTATGTCAGCTCATATGTCTTGGAAAATATACACATTTTAATGATAATTAACAGCATCTGTGTAAGTCTTCTCAATTTTTATGACTCTTATGCAGTCCCTATTGAATAAATGATATTGCCTGACGACAGACATTCATTACTTCAGAACTCGCATACATCCTTTTTAGCAATCAAATAGATATCTATGGAATGCCCGAGCACTCAAGATATTTTTCAACACTCAAGCTCAAGAAGCAATTAGCAGGAAAGACATTCTAAAAGAAAAAAATCACAATAAGAATTTGAAAAAGACTTAATTTGTGCTTACAAAACAAGGGAAGTGCACATCATCAAATGGATGGACAAGATAGTTGTATTTCTGTTATCCACTGTACATGCCCCAGATATGTATGATTAAGTGCCATCTCATAAGGATTATGATAGACAGTGACCAAAAGTAATAATGGTGTACAATTATACCTGGGAAAGTGTAGATAGAATGGATCAGCATCTCACCAATTGCTGATCCTAAAGAAGAGGAGGGAAAGTATTACAAAAAATTCTTTTTCCACCTTTTAGGTTTGTTGCTATGGAATGCTTTTGTTTTATACCAGAAGCATTAAGGGGAATACTTGCATTTGAATTTTAAACTTTATATTAATTAATCGCGTGATAAATTGTTATGGAACAGTAAAAGATCAAAAAAGGATTACCTGGAATTTTGCTCAATCCCTTATGATTTGCTAAAATACACATTTTAGAAGTGAGTGTTCTCTCTAACAAGAAATTGAGATTGACAAGCAGTATTTTGTGTGTTTGTTTCTCAAAAAGAAACAATTTTGGGAAACAGGTGAGGGAAAATATATAATTTTGGGATTGTGCGATTGTTGTACTATGCTTGTCTCCCTCTTTTCAAATTTACCATAATAAAGATGAATTTTAAAGGGATAGTAATTACATGTAAAATAAAATTATTTTCATATCTTAACATCTATTTTTGTACAGTGTTCTTTCCAGATTGGTTTAAGGGCGAACTTTAAATAAAAATGTATTTTTTTTATGCTGCAAATAAAAATTAGCATAGCTTCTTAAATTCAATGCATTTAATTCTTTTGACTGCTGATATGAGTAAAAAATTGTGTTTCAAAAAAAAATTTTTTTTTTTTTTTTTTTGATGCAATAAGGCAGAAAATGATTTGGAAAACTATTAAAAATTAAGTTTATTTGTACAATTGGAAAAGGATATAAAAATAATCTCAAAAGAATATAACTATAAATGTAAGTTCTTGCATCTTAAATTTAGCTATTGGTTGATTTGACTGTCAAATTTGGTTCTTATTTACTCTTTAATAATTTCATTGTGAAGAATGTCATAATGTTTTAAAAGTATTGATTTATTTAAAAATTTGCCTTGTTTTTTTTTTTTTTTTTAAATGTGACTTAATATTAATTTTTTTTTTTTTGAAATATCAGACACTAAATAATAGATTAGTTTTATGTAGTCTAATTGTTTACAAAGTGATAGAAAATAGTCATAATAAATGTTGAAATGCTATTATAAATCAAAGAGTTATATGGGAATGTAATAATTATAGAAATAATTGACTTATAAATGTGGATTAAATATTTTTGAATTCCTCAGAAAATAAACTAGAATTAAATGTGGTGGATTAATAGATAAATAAAGGAAACTAAAAAAAAAATTATGTGTAGCTTCAATGAGTTTTTCCTAAAATATATATATTCCTTCATATATATTAATGGATTCAGTGGTAGAAGTAAAAGAAATTGTTTTCAGAAAACTGTTTAAGACTCAGAATTTTAAATATTAGCAAACAATTTGTTATAGCCTGATCTATAATTAGAGCAACATCAATTTTTAAAACCCGTAATAACCCTAACAAAATATACTCATAATAACATTCAAAATCCTTATTAGAGTTGTACCAAAAAGGTTATTACTTGTAAAATGACTCCATTGGGACTAAATTATGATATTTATAGGCTAATTATATAGTTAATTATTTTCTGTAATTTTTCT
Organism: Nephila pilipes; assembly: GCA_019974015.1. Lineage (NCBI taxonomy): Eukaryota > Metazoa > Arthropoda > Arachnida > Araneae > Nephilidae > Nephila > Nephila pilipes. Next base: position 181,292 of record BMAW01044437.1, read on the forward strand.
CCTTTCATTTTGCAGAATTAGGTAAAAAAAAAAGTGGTACAGATCGTCTTTGTCCCAAATTTCAATCCAATTTAATCATTAATTCCAGAAATTTTTTGAAAAACACCATGAGTAGACCTTGTGTTTGTTTCATGCAAGCAATTCATAAAAGTTATTTTAATTTCAAATGTTGAATGATAAGTGGACCAATAATTAATTGTTACAAAATAGTATATGATCTCTTATTGTTGATCATTTTCTAATTATTAAATTTGATTTGAAGTAGTTCCTGAACTATTACAGGGAATAGATTTGAAATTGATTATTAAAGTTTTATGACATGAATGAAAAAAAAAAATGCATGTTACTATTCACTTTTTTTTTGTAATTATATTTAATAATTCATATTTTTTGTAATATAGATTTTTGATTGTTTTTTGTGTCTAAAATTTAAAATTTGGGTGGAGGATCTCTTGATTGATGTAAATACCTTTGAAAAATGTTGAGCAGACAATTTTATATCAGATGTTTAAGACAATTAACATAAGGGTACTGAATTTTTAGACTTCCATAACTTGGAAAGTCTTGAGCAGAATATTATGAAATATCAGATTAGGGCCAATTTTGAGATGAGAAATTGTATATATGGGAAAAAAAATAGTTAAATATGTTCACTTAGTACAATATCTTGATTTTATTTCCACTGAGTCCTTAGGAATGATAATAATTGTATCAATCTGTGTTAAAAATTGTTGTACTGAAAATATTCTGAAAGAATAAGCCGAGTACCGATTAAGGGTGTAATTTAATGAGTACTTCGTATATTCTATTAAAATATTCCTAGGTTTATAAAATATTCTCATTATTAATCAGTTAAGAGATGTAATAGAGAATTTTTTAGGTATTTTTTGTTCTGAAGCTGGTTTTTCTAAACTTTTGTTGGAATGCTCCTTGTATTACATTTCTGTATGCTTCTTTCTTTTTTTTAATATTAACTATTCCTGTCAACTCTACTAATTTAAATTCAACATAACAATATTTTTTATGTATTTTGAATTTTAAAATATTTTAATTTTCAGGTGGGAGAGGCTTCCAATAGCAACCTTTTTATAACATGTCAATCATCATCACAACAACCCTTATCCATCAACGAAATTAGTATTAGTGAACTGACCCTAGCTCTTCAAGAACATATGAGACTGTCCATTGTACAAAGTCCATTAATCATCCAGTATGGTAATGTGGGCTATAATGTAGAGAATCGTCAAACTGCTCTAGACCGAAGGTCGTGCAGTCTGAACCTATTTTCATCCAATGCCCACACCCAGATTGATTATGTACATCATCTGGTTCCTGATCTACTAGAAATTACCAATTGCAGCTTCTATTGGGGCAAAATGGACCGATACAAGGCAGAAAAACAGCTGGACAAGAAACCTGAAGGTACGTTTCTCTTGAGGGACAGTGCCCAGGAGGAATTTTTGTTCAGTGTTAGCTTTCGTCGGTACGGACGCACCCTCCACGCACGCATCGAACAGCTCAACCACAAGTTCAGTTTTGATTCACATGATCCAAATGTTTTTACTTCTTCAACTGTTTGTGGATTGGTTGAGCACTATAAAAATCCTATCTGTTGCATGTTTTTTGAACCTATGTTGACTATACCTGTTCATCGTACTTTTCCTTTTGACTTGCAACATCTGTGTCGTGCAGTGATTTCGGACCATATAAAATATGATGGGATCAATGAACTTAAATTGCCCAAAAAGATTAAAGCATATTTGAAAGAATATCATTACAAACAAAGGGTGAGGGTACGTCATTTAGAGAATGATAATTTTATCTAGCTTTTAATTTGTGGAAATTGTATCAAGTAAACTTACAATTGGGAACTTAAGTGCAGGTCTCTGCTACTCTGCATTTTCTCAAGGAATCTGTCCCTTTTTGTTTTTTCTGTTTTTGTAGTATTTATTTGTATTTAATTTTTCTTTTAAGTTTGACAACAAGTTGAAGAAAAAAAATATTCGTAGAAATTGCTAACTGAAGTAGGACATAGAATAATTTAACATCTTATATCCAAATACTTAAATATTTAAAAACATTTCATTATGAATAGTCATATATGTCTTAAACAGTTTGTAATTTTTCATCTGTGTTGTAGTAATATGCAAATAAATGTTGAATTTTGTTTTATTTGATGAATTTCGTATAAAGAATTTTGTCAATTGTATAAAAATTTCAAATGAATATGTACTGTTTCAAAAATTAAAATATTTGTATTGAAATATTTAAGAATATATTGGTAATTTCGCTTCGGTAAGAATATTATAAAAATGTATTCCTTAGAAATATGAAGAAAATACACATATATGAAGATTTTAAACATATTGCAGCTATTTTTGTGATGTTAATGCTTTTATAAAAGTATTAAATATGTTGTATATCTTTACTATATTTGATTTTTTTCCCCTCATTCTTATCATATTAAAAGCAATACCTATTTGACTAATAACATTGTTTTTCGAACTATGATATTTTTTAGACTTCTTTTTATATTTAAAATTATGCTCCTTTCTGATTTTTAATCTAGTCCTTTGTAGATTTCAGATCTATTATATGCATAAATTTATCATATAAATTTATGCAGTTCTGAATGTGCACATCTGTAATTTTGCAGATAGTACTTGAAAGCTTACAATATAAACTTATATATATTTCTGAATGTGCATTTCTTTAATTTTATAACGAAAATAAACATTCTATTTTGCTACTTCATGATTCTTGTAGTTTTCTTTTTAAAAAATAGCATTTCATTTTCAAAAAGAAACTCAACACAACTTTTATTTTTTCTGATGGAAAATCGAATTATTTTCTATTATAAAATATAAATCAATTAAAATTATTTATTAAATGATGTAAAATTGCCATTAACGTAATTTTCTGTTTGAAATTTCAATTTTGTTCCGTATTGATGAAAATCTTTTAAATAGGATAATATGCAAGTTTTGAATTTTCATTTATTATGTTTCAATTTTCAACTGGTGTTGGTTAAAACTTTTATTTTTTACTAGACTAATATAGAATGTTATTAGTCAGGTTATGTGAATATATATATCTGTAAATTAGTGTAATATATAGAACAAAACTGTTCAAATTAGCTATTGAAAATTGATATGAGACTTAGATTTCACAAATGAACTGCTCAAAGTATATTACGAGTTTGAAAGAGTTTTTGGCATATATTCATATAGGCCTTAATCCTGAAGTGAAACTGCATTGAACACTTCAATGTTGCAAAAAATGTATTATAGAGCTAACAAATTTATACTTTGAATTATTTACTGCACATCATTTTTTCCTCATCAGTGTTTTATGCAATATTTTTCAAACATTATCTGAAAACTGTATTTCTTTTAAATTATTTTCTGTTTTGATGTGCTTTTTACTTAATTATTTTAGTTTTATTGATGGTGTTATAATTAGGTGTTTTGTTTTAAAAACTAATGTATTCTCATGTATTATTTTATATCAATAATCACGTGTAAAATGTTTCATTTATTTGCATAATAAATAAATTTTTCAAAGCTGTATTTATACTTATGCTAACTATTGAAATTCAGTTCAAATTTTACAAATATTATTTTCCCAGTCATTATATAGGAAAAAGATTTTTGTATTATTAGGTGAGGGTGGAGGTTATGAATTGTCTTAAGTGACTTCATATAGAGAAAATTTTCTTTCTAAGTAATCATTTCTATGTATCAAAGTTCCTTTTTAATTTAAAAAGAAATAGTAAATTTATATTAAATATTTTAATGAAAAAAAAAATACAAATAAGCGCATGATTTTATTTTAAAATCCAAGGGATATCTTAAAATAGTCCTTATCTGGTTAAAAATTTAGAAAACAGCATTCACATTTAGACATATTGTCTTTGTTCACAATTAAACATAATGAAGTATATTACCAATAGCTCTAAATATGAAATTAAGCTTTAATATCTTTTCTTGAAAAATACTGATACCTAGTTAGAGAATTATTTTTAGCTCATTGTGTGAAAAATGCATTTAAAACATTCATTTGCATAGATATTCAAGCAATGAATGAGACCTTAAATTGCAGGAAAAACCCTTGTTAAATAACTAATTTTTCTCAGCATATATTCCATTTTAAATAAATTAAAAGCATTCACAAAATATTTGTCTTCATGGAAGTTATATTTTCTGAATATATAGTATGAAGATTACAATGCTAAATTTTGTAATAAACCCCTAAACTTCCTAATTACTAACATTTATAATCAAATTAAAAATGTTACTTTAAAAACTAATTCTGTAAATCCATGCATTTAATCAGGATATTTGGAGAGAGAGTTTTATATTATTCAATCAATAAAATTTATCTGAAATGTTTAACACAATTTATATCTTGATTTTGTCATTATAAAATCATTGATAGTAACTATAAGGTGTGGCTATTAAATAACAAGACTGAGACTATAAAACATTTTATATTGATGCCATACCATTTACTCATCGCCTTTAATATACACCCCTCCTCTATACCTACAACACTCCATGCAAATCTTCCATTGTTCAAAACAGTGCTGGAAGTCTATCAACTCCTTCAGAATGTATGCAGTTTTTCTCTCACATCTTCAAAGACTCAAATCTTGTTCTTTTTAATGCAAAAGATTTTACCTCACAATATAGACAGAAGTCGCAAGGTTCAAGATCTGGTGAATAAAACAGCTGATCTAATACTGGGATATTGTACTTGACTAGAAACCTCTCGACAGACAATGTGAAATGAGCTAGTGCATTGTCTTGGAAAAATTTGCTGCATGGATTTTTTGTCAATTCCTACATCCTTAGCAATTACATGAATACTTAACCAACAGACAGGTCAAACCCAATTACCAATTTTTTCGATATTTTTTTATCTGCTTTCGACATGGAAGGGAGTGTATCATCTTTGCCATTTGAAAATGCTTAAACATTGTAATAATTCAGAAGTGGTTTTTCCAAGTTGAGGAAATTTTGCAACAATTTGTTGTTCTTTTTCTGGCAAAACAAAAAAAAAACCCTGATGTGTGAATGAAGACTACAGCTATATAGATTTGTTTACAAAAATAAGAAGCACTGCATTCGAAAGAGAAGATTTCACGCTAAACAACTGGCATTTAACATGTGCTTACTTCTATAGCAGTGTCGGTCTCATTATTTAATAGCCGCATACCTTGTATATAACTTTATCCAATTTTGAGTTGGAAATATTTGTTGATTCAATTTTAATAGAAGAATAGGAAATATTATCTTTATTTGTAAGATAATTCACTGTTTGTTTTAAGAGGGAAATTCTCCTTTCTGTGTTAGTTATACTAAAACTTTGTTCATATTATGTGTCTTTATTCATAAAAAACATACAATTTAGAGTTTAGAATGCTTTCAAAATTTAGTATATTTAAATTTACAGTTTATAGAATCTAATATATTTCAAACAATGCAAACATTTCTGTATTGTATTGTAAAAACTTTTAATAAACCAAAATTTTAAATTGATTTATAAATTTTTATTGCTTGAAATAAATTTGTACATTAAAATATAAGTATAACCAAAATTAAATATAATACTATCAAAGTATATATTAAAATGAGAATGTTCAAAATACAAATAGCACAATAAAAGAAATTTTTAAGATATTAAATATACAAATACATTTAAGAATAATGAAAAATATCTTCATGCAAGATCTTTGGATTTAAGAATTACATAGTGTAACAAAAACAATAACACAGCACAAAGGTGATATTGTAGAAAAAAAATTATTCTAAATGCAACATTTTAAAAAGAGCTTTATAATGAATGCATATATTTTTACACATTAACACCACAATCAATAAAATAAATTACAGAAAAAATCCGGTGGTTATAACATCTTGTTATGCCTACGAATGAAAAACTGTGAAGATAGTAAAATACAATACAAAATACAAGACTTTTCATATCAATCGTGTATCAAATATCCAAAACTGTATATCAAATGTCCGATATTGATTACCTAACTTCAGTAACATCAAAATACAATACATGCAAAAAGTTGTTATATAAAGCACAAAAGCAGTAATTTATATCAAGTAAAAAGAATTCAAACAGCATTTTTGGTACTAGGATATATAAAAATTTACTTAAAGTATTTTAATGCAAATGTAAGAGGTTAAAGCCCCTATCATTAAGCCAGCTCCCAAGAATGTAGAAAGGATAATTCCTGCCAATTCTTGAAGCATTGGATTCACAGATCTGGTGGGGGAAAATAGAATTGTAATCAAACATTATGAAAACTGGGTACAAATATTGTTCAACTAAATGAACAGTTCCTTATGAAGAACTTAATCAGACAAATAATCATACTAATTATTGACATAAAAAAGATTGTTTCAGCATTATACAAAAATAGCAATTTAAAAAAAAAATTCTATCACAAGAAACTCTCTTTGTAACTAAATTAATTGAAATATATTTTTATTTATTTTCTGGAATTTTTTAAGTTTTCAGCAAAAATATATATACTAGAATACAGTACTTTTCATCTTCAAATCAGAAAACTAATTTCTTAATAAAAATATATTATTAATGAAATAATGACCATCTTTTATTGTTATTCAACATACAGTATAACATCGAACAAGATTAATTTGGGGAAACAGATTTAATTTATTTACATAAAATTAATATATAATAAAAACTTTTTTTAAGAATATACTACCTGAAAAACAGCAGAATCTGCAATATAAATATTTATTTCTAACTGAACTAATTACAATGTATTGGATACAAATCGGATCACAATTAAAACTTACTTGATTCCAACTACCATTGCTACAGCTATGAAGTATCCATTTGTAAAGCCAAGCATTGTCATAAATGAGATGTAATATATATCACTAGACAGAATCACAGGTAAGTGATACCGAGGTTGAAGATTACAAAGCATAAATAGAGGGAAATAAATAATGCGCAATGCACATAATGCCAGCAATTGCATTCTTCTGGAATGGGGCTGAAAAAGAATTAATAAATTATTGTACAAAAATTTTTTAATCATTCAAAAAAGTAAACTATTCCAATTTAATGAATTTGGTTTTAAAAAATCCATGGATTATTTGTATAATATTTTTCACACAATAAAACATTAAATGTATTCAAATATATATGTATATATATTGAAAAACGTTTCACAGTAAATTTATTTCTTCCTCCTCTGCATACACATTTTTCAGGTTAATATCTAGTTATTTCTAAAAATCAAAGAACACCTTTTAAACTAATCATATGGAGTGTAAGATAGTTTTTGATATTTTTTATTTTTAAACTTTTGCAACAACCATAAATCACCTTTCCTCTCCATAAACCCATAATTTAATTCTAAAAATTCTTCGTCATTTTTTTATTAATAGAAATATTACTATATATTGAAACTTGTTTGTTTTAAAATTAGATTTTAAATGTTTTATACTTTAATTTGGACAAATTGGTTAAAAAAATTATAAGTTGAATCTGAAAATCAAAGTATGCTTACAATTATGTAAAATTTTACATTTGACCTACATTATCAGTTAATATACATTTCTCTTTTAAATGAACTTTAAAAATACTCAGATTATAAATTAAAAAATTTAAAATGTGGAACACTACATAAATGATTTTGAAATAACTTGTTGAAATTTATTTGAGCTTATATGAAATTAAATTATTTCTAAATTTTGAGCTACAAATTTAATTTAGTTGCTATTTTGAATTCAATAGTAAAACCAATTTATTTTCAAACATTTTTGATAAGTATGATTTATTATCATTACTTTAATTTAATACAGAATAATCTCGCTACAATGATATTCTCTATAACGATTATTCTCTCTATTATTATAATATTTCATAGCCCTGGTTGAATTCCCTTCAGATTAATGTAAAAAGGTTCTCTGTATTATGATATTCTTTACAACGATAATTCTCTCTACAACAATGGTAATATTTTCCGTTCCATCACAATAATTCTCTCTATTACGATATTTTTTTTTTTTTCACAGTCCAACTGATGTCTACGAATTAAACACCACACAAAGAAAATCCAGATGAAATGTGGTTGGATGGGGTTCTCAAGTTACACTCTCTGTCGAAAAACTTCATTGAAGTTTTGCATTGTTCTTGCTGATGTAAGTGCATTTCTTGTAGAGTTGACAATTCCTAGCAAACACAATATTGAACCTTACTCCTATGCCTCCCCTTTTTCTTGAAAAATGGTCCAGAATACATTTCACTGGTATGGGAAAGATAAAGCCCTAAGCATCTGGGAATAAAGTTTGTGGCGCACTCTTTTGTTTACACTTGAGTATCATAAGAATTTTAACCTCCAATAAATTGCGTCAATTACGGTAATTAGAATCTGGAAATTATTCTGATACTTCATTAATTTAGTTATGAGGTTTGTTTGTGTGTGTTTATTTTGAAGTTTATGTATTGAAAATCGATAAAAATGCTCCAAGAAAACAAATATCCATCGAAGAGAAATTCAACTTCATAAAAGATATTGATGGAGGTATGAAGTTTGCAAAAAAAAATATGGATTTTCACATTCAACTGTTGCAACATTTTTAAAGAAACGAAAGTTGAAAATATTTTCAACTCTAATTATATGGTTCTACAAAGGAAGATGTTGAAGACAACCTTAAATAATGAAATAGATGCAGCCCTGTTGAAATAGCTTAGAGAAAAACAGGCTTTAAATGTATCTTTAAATGGGCCAATTATTTGGGAACAAGCCAGAAAATTTGCATGTATGATGGGGAACCCAGATTTCAAAGCTAGCAATGATTGACTAACAAGGTTTTGATACCGATATGTTTTATTTGTCCATGGATTACATGGTGAAAAAAACCAGTGCAACTGGATGATGTACGTTCATGGCATCAGAGAGAAGTGTATAAAATTTTTGAAAAAAATCCATTGATACATTATTTTTCCAGGTTATTAAAATTAGATACAGATATGAAACTGAGAATGAAAAACATTGCTCTTTTAATTTACAACAGCTCTCCGCATAAATCCATTCCAAAATTGCAGTGTCAAAGTTTATTCTTTCCACTAAACAGTACTGAAACTTTTCAGATCCTTGATATTGGGCATTATAAAATGATTCAAAGGGTATTAGAGAAAATTATTAGCACATAAAATGATTTTTAATAATGAACAAAAGTATACAGTTCCTGTTACTGTAAAAAAATGCATGTAAATGAGTTGCTGGAAGTTATTGGGAAATGAAGCCAAAGTCCATATCTAATAGTTGAAAAAAAGCTGGTTTCATTCAAAATGATGAAGAGAATCAAAGTGATACTTCTTGTGGATAGTCTGAGGAAGAATGTACGAGGTCTTCATATTTCATTGACTGATTACGAAAATAATACTGGAAAAAAGTTTAAAATATCTGTTCATGATTATTAAAATGTCCTTGATGAAGTACAGATCTTTTCGGAACTAACAGAGGAAGACATTCCTTCTGAAATAAGAAGTTATAATGCTGAAGTAGAAGAGTCAGAAGATGATGATGTAAATGAAAAGGATTATTCCAATATGGTAAAGCCAAATTTATCTCCAGGAAAAGCATTGTACTCAATTGATACTCTTCGTTTTATTTCTAGCTTACATAATGTACCAGAGGAGCATCTAAATTCTTTAGATACATTTCGTTTTTTTCTTACATGAGATTTTCTCTGGATAATGCAAAACAAACAAACAAAATTTATGATTCCTTATGGCAAATTCCAAATAAATAAGGATTAATTAAAAGATAATGTATTTTCATTTATTTATACTATTTAATACTTTTTACAGAAAACCTTTTGGGGTTTTATTCATTTATACATTAAGAATTTATTATTTAAATACGCAATAAACATTTATAGGCTGTGGCATCGCCAGAATTCTGGGCAAGGGTACTTCACTAAAATTGGGAGGAAGATAGTACAAACTATTCAACACTGTAAACAAGTTGTTTTCACTCTATTTAATATATATTATTGTTATTGTGAATGTGAGGGGGTGCTGAATGAAAATAGAACACCCTTAAAGATGCCACTGGATATGAAGAACAAAATTCTTTTCATTCCAGTATTGATTCCCTCTATAACGATAATTTTTTTAAGAACGATATATTATTTTGACCACATTGTCATAACCATTATATGTTACCTTGTAAAAGTTGAAGATAATATAAAGGATTCTTATGACAATGTAAATAATTTTAATGAGATAGAATTTTCATTCTAAACATACATATATAATGAATACTTAAACAAGAAACTTACAATTGGCACCCAACCACCTACAATCCTTCCACAAAAGTCACTAATATTGAACATTAGAAAACATGCAACAGGGATATATAATTTCTCTGGAATGACACAATTTTAAGAATTATAGCAAGAATTACTGTAATAAAACACATATTAAAATGAAAAAATTCAGGCTTTCTTAATAAATCACTGTTTTTATGCATTCTCAATTTTCTAATGTTGTTTATTAAAAATATTCATAAATATTTTAATATGTAATTTTTTTTAATATTTTTTTAAAAGGTGCATTAAGAAATTATAAGACCACTATCAAATTTTTGCATTTCAGAAGACATAATATGCAACTCTTAATTAATGCATATTTAAAATGTTTTAGGAAAACTTTCTGTACTAATTGCAACTTTAAAAATTAATCTAAATTTGATTAAGATCTATTCATTCTTCTAAAAATTGAATAAGGTACATGTTTTAAGAAATTACAAGACGACCTAAGAAAATGGATTGGCACAATGGAAAATGCACAATGGATTGTGCAATTTACAGCGAATTTCAGGACATATGAACTCGTACAATATCAAGCTATGTTATATGATCATCAGACACTGATCAGGCCTTTATCAAGCCATGCTAACTACATTTTCAGCAGGGCAATGTTTCTTGCCATACATCTAAATCCACCCAGAGATGGTTTAAAAAAGAGAGTTATTGTTTTGTCATGGCCAAGTTGAAGATCCAGAGGGAAACTTTTGGGAGTATATAATGTTTGAAAATTTATGCTAATAATAAACAGCTTTTATTAAAACAATTTTTTTTTTATTTGTTTCTAGACAAGTGGTCTTATAATTTGTAAACAATTTTTCAGATATTTCTAAAATTGAATCAGCTTAATCATTTATCACTTTATTCAAAAGTATTGAAATCTAATTGTAATATATATATATATATATATATATACTGAAAATTTAAGAAAGAATAATTTAAAATATTTAAAAAGACAAAAATCCAGAAAGAAATGTAAAAATGAAAGAATAAAAAATAAATGAAAAATCCAGCAAGTCAAAAAGCAATTTCGGGCTGAGGACTGAATAAGCAGGGTTAAACTAGTTTAATGGTACCAACCTTCTCCCTTTGCAACTTGGTAGGTTGAATTGGGAAATCCAAATTACAAAAGAGTTCAATGATTAAAAGATGCAAAAAAGTTCAACGATAAAATCTACAAAAATAAAATCTATAATTCTAAAAATTATCAACAAATCAAAATATAAAAAAATTACTTACAAAAATTCAAAGAAATGAAGATCCAAATATGTGAGTAGTAAGACGGAATATTCTTTAAGTTTCAAGATGGATATCAGATACTCAAAATGAAAAAAAACAATGATTTAAATCTTTTTTCAATTTATATGGTGATGACGTGTTATATTTTTTTCATTTTGAGTATCTGATATCCATCTTGAAGCTTAAAGAATATTCCGTCTTACAACTCACATATTTGAATCTTCATTTCCTTGAATTTTTGTAAGTAATTTTTTTATATTTCGATTTGTTGATAATTTTTAGAATTATAGATTTTATTTTTGTAGATTTTATCGCTGAACTTTTTTGCATCTTTTAATCATTGAACTCTTTTGTAATTTGGATTTCCTAATTCAACCTACCAAGTCGCAAAGGGGGAAGGTTGGTACCAATAAACTAGTTTAATCCTGCTTATTCAGTCCACAGCCTGAAATTGATTTTTGACTTGCTGGATTTTTCATTTATTTTTATTCTTTCATTTTTACATTTCTTTCTGGATTTTTATCTTTTTAAATATTTTAAAATATTCTTTCATAAATTTTCAATATATATATATATATATGTTGTAATATTATATTTCATTTGTTTAAATTACATTTTGATCCATTATTTATTTCATAATTTTGCAAAATTAAAATGGTCTTATAATTTCTTAATGGGTTGTATATAAAATTAATCAAAATGTGTGCATTTGGCTTATAAATTTAATTAATTTCTTAATTACAATAGTACCCTAAATAACAATAAGTATTTAAGGAGACACAGTACCCTAAAAATCCCCATAAAACCAAAAAAAAAAAAAAACTTTTATTACTTTATTTTAATTGCATGACCTTTCTAAATATCTATACAAAATTTCACAGCTCTATTTACATTATTTAAATCTCCTTTCTATGTACCAAATCATTTCACTGACATTCACAACTTTAAACTGCTTTTTCTAAACTGTTCTTCTTTCATAGCAATCATGTACTTAAAATGCTAAGGCGTTTTTGGTAATCAATACAACATTTTGAAATTTTTTTCCAGTAGTTTTACATAACATGTTTGATAATCTGTGCAAGGAATAAGGATTCAGACAAATAGCAATTTTTTTTAAACAAATCCGCAAAATTCAATGTAACTGTTTTACTGTTTTTCATAGTGTTTGATAGAACAAAATATTAAAACTATAAATAATACTATAACAACTAAACCCATGAACAGAATTGTGAAAAAGACTTCTAAATAGTAAAATTTGTAGAAGTAGAAGGAATTTGAAAATATTGAAATATTTTGAAAAAAATTAAAATTTTAAATAATATTTTTGTATGAAATGGTTTTTTCCCTTCTGAAATGCATATTGTCATGTATGTTCAAACAGGGCAAATAAAATTTATTTCTTATAAATATCTAATTAAAAAAAGTTTACTCACAGGATATTGTGCCTCCTTAACACATTTGCAGTTTTAAAATGTCTCTACTTTGAATCACTTTTATCATGATAAGTATGCTGATAGGATAGTTTATTTATATTTTCATATACTTAAACACAATACTGTGACTTCTAAAGCCATTGTTTATTTATTATAGGAAATAATCATTATTTATTATAGGTGATAAGACCTACGGACAGGATAAATATTTGAATTCTATAGCTGTAAAAAAAAAACTGTCCATGAATGTGTTAATTGTAATAGAAGTAATCAAAACAAGTTTTATATCTCTCACTCTTCATGTAAATATATATATATATTATATATACTCATCGCCATAAAAATTTGTGCACCAAGGAAGTAAGAGTGGGACAGTTACGAAACTTGGCAGAAAGGTACAAGTCAAGCATATATGCAAATTATTAGAAATGCAGCATGATTGTGCATTGCGTAATGCCATCAGAGGGCGTTGAATTTCATTCTCTTTGGAATCAACAGGTAAACAGAACTTGTTTGTGTGTTTTTAATCTGCCGCAGAGGGACGCTTTTTAACTAGAGATGCCATTAAGCTGCCATCAGAAACATTATAAGCAGCTGTTAGAGGGAAGAATCATAGAGATGGCAGAAATTGGATGGTCAGTTTGGTGAATAGCCACCTAGGCCGTTCTGACTTTACCGTGGATAAAAGATAGTCTGTTACATGGCCAACCAGACTCAAGACACCCTCAATATACTGTTAATCAAGAAGAGAGTCACATCATACAACACACAGGCCCATTGTTTAATTGTCCATCATCCATACACAAGTAGCACCTTCACTACGAGCCTCTGTGTCAGTCTGTAACATCGCAAGATGCCAGGCTGAAGGACAGTTGCTATCTTGGCGCCCATTACGTGTACTGCCATTGACACCCATTCACTGTTGCCTCCATTTGGAGTGGTGTCACCCTCAAAGGGATTGAACTGCAACCAAATGGAATCAGATCATCTTTAGCGACAAATCCAGATTCAATGTGGGCAATGATGACAAATGTGTATGTGTGTGGATGCCCAATGGTGAACATTCCAATCCTGTCTTTGCTGTACAGAGGCACATTACTCCCACAACCGGTGGGATGGTATATGGGGTGCCAATGCATACAACACATGGTCACCCCTAATATTGATCCACGGCACTATGACAGCACAGAGGTATGTTCGTGACATTCTTCAGCCAAATGTGTTGCAACTCATTGCAGAGCTCCCAGGAGCCAATTTTCAAAAGGACAATGCTTGCCCACATACAGCAAAGGTTTCACAGGACTGCGTCTGGTACATTTCCACCTTTCCCTGGTCTGATAAATCCCCAGATTTGTCACCTATCAAACAGATCTGGGATCATTAAAGTCATTAAGTTGGACAGTCTACAAGTTGATTCGAATTAAAGGTGCATTTACAGCAACTGTGGAACGAGATATCACAGAACATCATACAGGACTTGTATGCCTCAATGCTTGACCATATCACATCATACATTCATGCTAGAGGTGGACCAAAAGGGTACTAAAACCTCCATTCGTTTGTAATTTTTCCAACAAGAAATGATCATTTTGCTATGATTTTGTAATCACTTACTTACATCAATCTTGTACTTACATTTGTAACATTTTGTTTTATTCTGACAACTCTTTTTTGGTGCACTCATCTTTATGGCAATGAATGTATATATTAATTTATAAAAAGATCTTCTTCACATTAATTTTCTAAGTAAATCATTTGAAAGGCAGTTATATAACATTAAAAATTTATTTTCTTGGAATAAAAAAAATTACCATTCCATATATTGCCTTTTCCTTCAGGTACAATCAATACTGCCAAACCTGGAAATATACCAATGGTCACCCAAAAATCAAGAATGATCGCTATTGCATATGGCCATAACTGAAAATTAAAAACATTTCAAATTAAAAATTATAAATTTTTGACAAACATTCCTTTAATCTAGAAAAACAATTATAATTAAAAAAATATTTTTTACATAAATAACAAATTTCAAGAGAATTCTTTGATTGAATTTACTATTTATGTTTAATAATAAAACACATTAGGGTTTAAATATATAGTCTTTTTAAATACAATATTAATCCAAATTGAAATTATGCAGAACATATAAAGAGGATTGATCAGTTGTTTATTAATGTCACACCAAAAAGTGACAAACCTAATAATTTTGAACCTCGGTCAATAGATGAGGACAACATTAAAGCTAGCACCTCCCTCTCCAAATATTCCCACCATACCAATGAGAAGACTTAGAGCCTTGATTGATTTAACATGCATTAGTCTCACTACATGACAAGTCTTTAGATGTACCAGGACTTGAATCTATGACTTGACAGAAAAATGCACACCATGAGTTCATGAACATAACCACTTAGCAACTGCGGGCATTAAAAAAAAAGAGTTTAACATAAATATAAGAACTTAAGCCTCATACAGAATGATTTACATCTGAACTTTATCACTTTACTGTAAGACACAATAATGTATTTATTCAGGACTCATTTCACAAGAAATTGAAAAATGTAGATCAAGGGAGAAAAAATTTATAATATTAATATAATAAAACTCACAAGGATACTTAATAACAAGTCATGAAAAGAGAACATCAACAAAGAAACTTTGAAATAACCAAAGAATGGTCTTCCAATCTAAAAATTGACCACAACTGCAAAAAAAAACTAGAAAGAACTACTTGAAGTCTAATATTAAAATTCAATAAAAATAGAAGTCACTTTGATTTTTAATGAATGATATAATTTAGAGCAATTTCCAAATACAATTATTACATGCAATATGAAAACTAAAGAATACATTTAAAATAGATGTGCTGTTTCCAAATGTATTTGATAACATTTATGAACAAAACAATTACATTTTTAATCCTTCACTGTTCCTTAAAAAATTCCACTGATAAATTTAAAAATGTTCACAGAAATTAAAACATGGTACATATTATTAAAAATTTTCAATATACTAACCATATTCAAAACATGTAAAATTGACACTTTCTCTCTGGATTCAAGTTCCGATACATTTTTTAAAGCTGTTGCATCTAAAAATATATATTAATATATTCAATGGAACGTAAACAAAGAAAAAATGTAGAGGTTTCAATTATATATATATATATATATTACCTTTCAAACTATAAGTATGATACTTGAAAAATTCCTGCAATAGAAAACAAGATTCATTCAAAAGTAATTTTTAAAAAAAAAAAAAAAAAAAAAATTCAATATTTAATTAAATGTAGATTTTTCCTAGAGATATTTGATTATAAAAATAGATGAAAAAAATTACGTCACATTTATTTTCATTTATTTATTTTATACATCTGTGTTAATACTGCATTTTTGGAAAGTCTCTGTAGCGGTCAGAAATAACTAAAAAGATGAAAACATTTATAGATTTATCAATTATAAGTTTAACCACAGGATGATGTAGCAAGCTTTAACAATATTGTTAAAAATATATCTAAAAATGTGCAAGATCTTCACTATTTTCAGTAAGGTAAGAACATAAGCTCAACTATATTCCACAAAGTAAAATATTGGGTGCAAATAGATCTCGAAATTTCAAACACAAGAATCACAACAAATGAGTTTTAGAACAAATTCTATAATCAAATCAAAACACCGATCAGTTGCGTAAAACAAATAATCACCTCCCAAGAAATTCTAAATTAATTTTTAAAAAAATCAGTTTCAAAAATTATATATATATATATATACAAAAGTATATATATACTTTTAAAAAAGAAATAAAGCACAAGATTTTGAAATGCATCAAAATCATTAAGTTTAATGGTGAAAGAGCTCGGTATGTCGAAAACAAATAAGGATTGCTAGGGCATCACCCCAGGGAGTGTTATCCATATTTACTGAAGACAGTAAACTACATGGGATGGAAAGATATCACTATAATATCTTATAGGTCATGATTCCTATACCAACCAAAAGAAGGTAAGCCCTAATCAAAATTATAAAAGTGGAAGAATAAAACTTTGTAAATTAATTTAAAGAAAATAATTTTAAGGTTTCTTTAATTATTTTAAGAAAAAATGCTTTTCTTTTAAGATAAAATTAGGCTACATAAGGAATGACAAACTATAGCAGATTTGAAGAAAACTGGTCTAAGCAGTCTCAACACTATCTTCTATATAGTTTAAATATAACAAAGTGAAATTTTGGAGCTTTCCCAACATTTACGAGTTAAAACAAAGACAAGTTTAATATATACAAGTTAGTAACAGCTATCACAACCATTAGCAATATGATTATGAGAAATGAATGCATTACTAGAAATGCTGCACTTACAGAGAAGGTCAATAATTTGGAAACTGAAATCCAATCTCAAACATGATTCTCTATATAACAAATTACATGAGCATCGATCTACTTCCAATTTATCAATCAAAATTAGATAAATACAATTATTTGTTTTTCAAAAATAAATTTTACATAATTCTCATAAGAAATTTTTCAGCACTTATAATCACAAGTTAGTTATTACTTTAAAAAAATTATTATTGAATAAAGCATTTGATACAAGATAAACTTTTGCTTTAAATATATTCAGCATGAATTTGTAACAATTTTGAAATATTAATTTCATAAATATATTATTGTTCAAAAAATTATACTTTTTATATTACTGTACTTACAGATTTTTGGATGACAATATATGATATTAACGTAAAGAATATCACAGTATCAGAGGTGAAAAAGTAGATCAGAGCACTTTTAATAGAATCACAGTTACCAATCAATGATAAAATCTGGGCTACAGAAGCTAATATACCAGCAAATGCCTAAAAAACACAATTTTTAATTAAAATCAAATGAAAAGAAATTTTGATATTAAGTTTACTTTTAATTTCATTAAATTATAAAGTTTTTTTAAAAAACAATCTAAAATTTTAAATTTAGAGTTTGTCAATATTACAATTCTACATGTAATACAATTCACATTTGAAATTATGAAAAATAAATTTATTATTACATCACATTTTAAAAGATTTGAGTAAATAAAAAATTGTTATGTATTTTTTTCCCTTGTCAATGATACATATGAAACAAACATTGCATCAGATACAGTTGAAAGTGATGTAACTTTTAATTGGATTATATTCTTCACTTTTGATAGAATTTCATAGAACAGATATAAAGACAGATCAAAATCTTAAAAATTCAAATTTCATTAAAAAAGAAACAATCAATACTGAATTTTCCAGATTTTACTATACCAGTAATTTAATGAATATTTAAAAAAAAATAAAACTGAGTATTAAAAAAGCACAAAGGACAGTATTTATAACACATCATGTCTAAAATATACACAAGTGCCAAATCACGGGATAGCAATATGCATATGGGAATCATTGCCTTTATTGTTCTATATCCCACAAAATATCAATCAATAGCAATATGCAAATATCCAGAGGGCAGTAGCATCACATAATGGGTGAATTTAAGACAGGGCTTTCTCTTATAATCAAGTTATTCATGTGAAAAGTTTTATAACATGATTATGGCTGCTTGAAGGGAATTAACAGACTTTAAAAGTGAAATATGCTAATTGGAGCAAGACACTTCATTTTGGATATTGTTAGGGAAATTAATATTCCTCGAAACATTAGGTGAAAATATATTTCATGCATTATTTCTCAACATGGATAATGGAGAGGCTGACCACATCTCCTTAATAGCCAAAATTAGTGATGTCTGTGTAGAGTAATCATTAATTACCAGACAAGAAACATTACATCAAGTAACAGTAACAATAATGTGAAATGTACATCAGACATGTTATGAGGATAGTGCTATAAAATTTAGTATTGAGGGAATATGATAGTAAAAGACCAATTCAAGTGCCTCTATTAAAAACATGCCACTGGCTGCACAACCTCTGTTAAACTCCTGAAGATATCAATTGGACCCAAAACGATTAGAAAAGTGTTGCTTGGTCAGATGAATCATAATTCCAGTTGATAAGAGGTGATGGTAGTGTTTGAAAATATCACAGACCCCACTATATCATGAACCCAATTTGTCAACAAGGTACTTCCCAAGCTTGTGGTGGCTACATAATAGATTCCTTTTACTGTCACAATCAGAAAGACTATGATCATAGTCTAACATTGCTCAATATGTTGCATGTTTTGTCATTTTTTCATATTTTGTAAACAGTTATATGACAAGATAGATTAATTGACACAGCAAGCGTTTTGGTGAATTGAGAGGTGAAAACGAAATAATTATTTATTCATTGGTTTTTATATTCTGTATTAAGGTTTAGTTAAATATATTTTTAACTCCTTATTGAACTTTCCTTTCAATATTCTTGCTGATCTTTCATAAAAATAGATATCATATATATTATTATCCTTATCTTTACCTTTAACAAAGAAATAGTTTGAATATTTCAGCATGGCCTCCCCATCTAAAAAAATCCCATAATAAAAAAGGAAACATGACTATGGAAGATTATTCAATAAAAAATGGACAGTGAACTATTTTCTTATTGAGAGGAACATTGAAGTACTCTGTTTAATTTGTTGTGTTCTCATACCTGTTTTCTAAGATTATAATTAAAAATTCCATTATACACAAAAGCATGCCACCAATTCAATGCTTATTAATGTGATTGTAAATTAATGTCGCATTGAGAAGCAACACACAAGCTATTCAATGCTTATCAAAGACTAAGTCATTAAGTCACAATAACAGTACTGAAAACACATGTCAATAAAAAAAAATTTAACAATGTTACAATCCAGACAGAATCTTTTATAATGGTTAGCTAAGTAGTCGCAAATTTAATTGTCAAAAAATCAAAATAATTTGCTAATGGTAAGTTTATCAAACAATGCATGGAAAACATGGAAGGTATAATTTTACCTGATAAGAAAGACAATATTTATAAAATCAGTTTATCTCATCAACAAATGGAGAACAGAGGAACTTTGAAAATCTGACAAAAAGGATTTGAAAATAAAGCTTATAGTTTTAAATTTTATTCCTTAATAATAGTTAAAAGCACTGATGCAACTGATAAAGTACAATTTCCCTTTTGTATTAGATGTATTAATGATAATTTTAATGTAACTGAATAAACGATTTCTTTGGTACCATTAAAAGACACAGCAGCATCAAAAAATTTATATGCAGCAGTGAAACAAATGTTAACATAGTTTACTTTTTTCTTGATAAATGAATGAAATACAAAAAAGTAAAATAGCTATAAATGGAACAAAAATCAAAATCTTTAAAGTGATAGACAAAAATAGCTTAGATGAAAAATAACAAGCTGATTTTGCTAATGTTAGTACACTTTTTTTCAACTCATGTAGTAAAGTGGTGTTGAGTTTATTTCATTTAGCTGGTTCATTGATTAGTTAGATTTGTTAGTACAAGAGCCATATTTGGACATGTTGTATCAAACACTCATTTATTTAATAATAACCAAGTCTATGATGTAAATAATTACTAAATACATATCTGATCTAATACATATCAAGATGAAGGAAGAATGAAAAAAGCATGTAATGTAGAAAAGGAAAGAGATCAAAAACAGAGAAATATTTGCAAATGTGCATCCCAGAAATATATTATCTGTCAATAAATTCAAGGGAGAGGAAAAATCACTTGATTACCTCAGGATTGTAAATTCTGCACTTACTTAATCATTGAGGGGGTGGGTATACATGAGAGATACTGGCATCGAATTTAGTTTAATATCTTTATGCTAGAAAGTACTGTGAACTTTTGCCCTTGAGGCTATTCCATACGTTCCCTTCGACTTACTTTCAGTCATCATTTGAATCTCCAGTTAATATGGCTCTGTATCCAATTTTTCTATTTTAGATATACACACAATTGTTCATGTAAATTTTCATTTAATTTGTAAAACTACTTAAGACTAATTATAAGGAAATAACTGTGACAGCTTGCAAATACCTTTGTGAAAGGAAATACTGACTGAAGAGAGGCTGACTCTCAATAAAGTGAACTAAAAATTTAAGAATTGGGAAAGAAACAAAATTAAGATCTGATAAAACAAAAATGAAGTCAGGAGAAATGGATGTAAATGACAAGCACATTAGAATCATGAGGTTAATTTATGAGATTTACCACAAATTTATGTTTCGAGCATTCTAAATACATTTGCTAAGATTGTAAATTAATTATTAAAAATATTAATTTCTTCTTTTTAAAATAAATCATTAAATTCATTTTTATTTCCATATTGTGTTAAACCATTATATTAAAAATATAAAAAGTTAAATTATCCACAATTTTATGTATTTTACTTTCATGTCATTTCAACAATTCTTTGGTCATTTTGTATTATTTTTATGACTTCTATTTACATTGCATCCAATTCTTTACATAAAAGAATTAATTTTACATTTTAAATAACATTTGCTTAAATAAAGTATATTTATTGACCCTTAACTAATTATAACATATAATTTCACTAATTTAATCTTTAAGAGTTCATTTTTCACAATATTGTACCTGGGAAACATTCACAATCTTTCACATTGGTTCAAAGAGCATGTGTGCTGGTATGTTATAGATGGTAATCTCTTTGGGGAGTTTTGTTTCAAATAAATTTATTTAAATAGTTATTCTATTAACCTTTTAACTGTTAGGCGAATTAACAGTTTTCGATCTTATTGCATGTTATGCTAAGATCAAACAGTAGCTGAAAAAGGCAACCATTCTCCCCCGATTTGCTTTAAAAAATGTCACCATTTTTCTGATATTAATACAGATAGTTTGCTTGCTTAAAAGATAGTCCTTAAAGAATTATTTGAAGTATATTAATGTAATATTTACAACAATTATAATTGGCCATTCTAAATAATTCAATAAATGATACATATTAGAAATATTAGTTTGTAAAATATTAAATTAAAATATCAAAATAAATACAAGCAATTTAAAACTATACAAATCATTTAATTTTTATATTTACTTACAATTTTTTTGTGTGTGTGTGATACACTAACATGGAATTATTTATTTTTCATCCGAATTATCTAGCTTTCACTTTTGAGCCATTTCAGTAACAAACTCCTGCCATATTACACAAGAAAAATAACTAGATTAACAACAACTACATTGGTATCATTTTCCCTCATGCAAAAAATTTCCCACTACCCCTATTGCCATCTATATGCTATCAAACTAACTAAATTTTGTAATGGGTATTGTTTGTAACTCAAACAATGCTGAGTAATACACACAGGCAAACTCAGCTAGTCAGTGCACATTGGGGAAAAGTTTTGCTAGACGAATAAAGCTGGGATGCAGCCATTTGGGTCAAAAAATTTTGGACAGGTTGAATTTGTCTACACGCAATATATATTGCACTATTCGAATGCAAGATGGGCTCGTTCATAACCATCAAAGGGTAAAAGTGCCAAAGAATTTGGTAGATCAGTCAATAGAGATCCTACAGTAGTGTTTCAGGTCAAATAGAAATTGAGACAGAAATAATTGTGTATTAAATCATTAATGCTATTCACTTTTCATTTTTAATTATTTTATGCTTCAACATTTTATAGACTTTGATTTTCTATACAAATTCCCATAAGTATCGACAACAAGTGAAAAACATTGGGAGATGGAATTATAAATAAAAATATTGAAGAACATTAAATTCAAATAAATTATAATCCTTTTAATGTTTTAACATATGAGAAAAATTCAAAATTTAAAGCATTAAAAATGGAAATTAGCTATTTAACATAATATTACTAAATAAGTCAAAATTCTAATTTGTTTTTATCAATAAAAAATTATTTAAGCCATTATACCTGTCCTAAAACCATAATATGCATATATTCAGCTGGCAAAAGAGCAGCAATACCAGAAACGCCAGACTGGAGAATAGCACTTATAACTGAAATATAAAAAACCTTTTTAGTAATTTTTGCAAATCTGAGGAAAAAAATTAGTTTATTACATAAACTACATTTAAAATCATAAAATGAAGGGTAAAATATGATATCAGCAACATATTTTGATATAAAGAAAAATTTTGATATTGCATATTTATATTATGACTTTCAAATTACATTACATCCATCACAATAAAAAAAAATTATGAAACCAGAAAACTAATTGCATATTCTTCTATTACTTACCACCTACAGCTATGATGATTAATATAGTCAGGGTAAAAAATCCCATTTGCCCTAAAATTAAGAAATCCATCATTATTTTTTATATATATATATTTACGTGAAATAACTTTAGAGAAACAAAAACTCAATATTTACATTTAGAACAACTAAATTTTCCAAAATTGGTACATATTTATATTAGAGAGATTCTATATCTCCTCAACATTGATGACATTAGTTTTTCTTTTTTTTTTATTACTAATTACTGTTTGAAAAACTAAATAATGCTTTAAATAAAAATTATTAAATTTTTCAAAAAATAATTTTTGATGAAATATCATTGTTTGATCTCTTTTTCACTGGATATAAAATTGCAAGAATTTATAATCTTCGGTGATTATAAATTATAATTCTGACTATACAATAGAATGATTAACATCAAAATTAATTTCATGCAGCAGCCATTTAAGCAAATTTTTGCCAAAAGCATAGCAAACTCTTGAAATAAATGCAACTTCTGACTTCTACAGGACAAATTATCAAATCATTTTATTGAATACCATAAAATTATTAAATCATTTTTAATCAAACAGAAATTATAAATTTCTACAGAATAATGAAAAAAATTAATTCTTTTTATTTTCATTTTTTTTTAAAAATTGATTTTAAATTATTTTTTTTAAAATTCTCTTACTTGTTAAAAATACTTTAAAATTAATAAAAGTTATATTTCAATCCATTAAAGGTTTTAACAGATATTTTCTAAATACAAAGCCTCTTTATACTCAAACTTATTGGGAGATAAGAAGATAAAAAGATGTAAAAACAATTCATAAGCAATTTTTTGGCATTTAAATATAGTCTTCAAGAAAATATAATTGGAAATCACTGATAAATAAGTCCAAAAAAATTAGGTACTTGCCTATTACTGCGGCGCCCGATGATTAATCGCCAAGCGAGTAAGAAATATCACCAAGTAGGTTGTATCAAAAGATAGGCTTCACGAGTTTGGCGACGACTTGGCGTAATCATAATTTGACAGGCGCCGGTATAATAGATAAGTACCAAAAATTAATAAGATGGAAAGAAATGCATTTTTATAACAATCTATAATTAATTAAATCTCAGTTTTAATCTGAAGATGATTTCAAAAGTACTCTTAGAGTATCAAAGCACTGCTTAGAGAGTTTTAAAAATTCATTGAAAAACCTACATATATAATTAAAATTAGCTGACAGTTCTCTAAGACAATTCAAAATGAATTTTGGCTAATTTTTATACATGATACAAGCAATATTTATCCACATAAATATTTAAAAAGACATTAGATTTAACTCTTACAGGTGTCTGTATTAATTTCAACACAAGCAGTCACAATTGAAAATAGAAGGAGCAAGGCAGTTAAAGGAGCAAGAACACGGAACAGCTTAGAAAATCTGAAAGAGAAAATATGCATAATGATTTTTAAAATAAAGTAAATAATACTTCAAATATATATTATAATTTTAACCAATTTAATGCTTTACATAAACAAGTAAAATACTACACATGAAAAAATTTATAATAATTTTTAATGAATTATCTACAGAAGATTATAATTAAATATTTCTTCACTCATAAATTTAGGAAAAAAAAGTTCCTTCCAATTTGATAACCCAACAAATAAAAAAAAAGTATCTAATTAGAAGAATTTTTTTTTTTTTTTTGAATATAATAAGCATCTATTAAATAATAAATAAAAAATTTATACTTAACAAAAAAGCTTTTACTATACATACAAATCTCCGACAAGTACATTATTTCTGATTACCAAATGTTTAAACCTAAATTAGCAAAATATAAAGACACAAATTTCTATTTTACATAAATTATTTTCATTTTATAATCTTATTCTTAATATTTAATGATAATACATACATATCAGAAAAAAGACAATATATTTTAAATATAATTGAAAATTTTTTAATCAATTCTTCTACCAAAATTTTATTTATTCGAATATATATATATAAAGCAAGAAATACATCATTAATATATCACTTCTTACCTATTATTAAATATGGTACAAATAATGAGAAATAAGACATAAGGCACATTGTTTGAAAGAGCCAAATAGCTAGTAAATGCAGCTTGAAGGTCAGTTTTGTTGTGATTGTCAATACAGCTTGTATTTATAGTACTACGGAATTTATACATCCAATACTAAAAAAAAGCACTCATATCAATAACACAAAAAAAGTTTAAAATTAAAATATTTTTAAAAAATTATTTTCATATTCGTGAAATTTTCTTTTATAAGATATTAGTTTAGAAATATGTTTACATAGACAACAAGATTTCCTGTACTTTTTTAAGTATTAGTCATAATAGAAAACAATAAGTCACAAAATATGTCAAAACATTCTTTTAATCAGATATGAAAAAAGTGGTTTTATTTTGATGTAATTTAAATTCAAAAATGATATAGTTACATTTAAGGATAATATAAAATTATACATATGTTGCTTATAACATCACATTTCCATAGCAGTTTTCAATTAAAAATTCATTTAATATTTTAATTACATTTTTTAAATTTTTTTCAACAAAATTCATACATCACCATTATAAGTAAATATAAAAAAAAACATATATGCTAAAATACGATTTAATGATAATTTAAAATGTTGAAAAAAAGTAATTGCTTTAAAATCAGTAAAATCAGAATTTGCTTATACACTCATTTAAAAATACTGAATTAAATCTTACATCATTTGCTGTGATGAAAAAATTCCATGGTAGAAGTGTTCCTATACCTAAGAGACCAAATGTCCAGTACACTATTTTATACCTACGAATAAATTATTACAAACAAATTGTTAAAAACAATACGGTAATAGTCTTTTAAAAACGAGAATTCATAGTTAACAAGAAAAGTTGAAGAATTTTATAGCAACAAGTATCCCAAAATTTATTAAAAATATTAAATTGATTCAGTAGCATTAAATATCTCTCATTTCTTTCTGGCCAAAATTTACAATTCCTTGGTTTAGTTTAGTTTTTTATTAACGTTGCACTAGGGCTATTGGCGACGGACCTCGTAATTTTGAACCACGGTCAAGTGACAAGGACGACACCTGAGCTGGCACCCCCCTCTCCTAACACCCCCACCACGCCAACAGGAGGACTTTGGGCCCCAACAGATTTAACGTGCATTAGCCCCGGCTACACGGCGAGTCTTTGGCAGCCAAGGATCAAACCCGCGACTGAACGAAAACCGCCGGACACGAATCCGAAACCATGACTACCAGGCTACTGCAGCTACTACAATTCCTTGGAGTCAAAAATACTTATTAATAATAACAATAAAATTCAAAACATCTTCAATAATTTTTAACAACTATAATACTATTAATTATTTTTGATGCTATAATGCAGAGGTCTTCAAAGTGGATTCCACAGAATTCTAGGTTTCCTGGAACTTTGACAAGGGTTCCGCAAGAGATCACTATTTGTTTAATCAAAGCGCCAAAATTTTAGTAAAATTTTAATTTTTATGAAAGATCAAATTCATAAAGGTAGTTTGCTTGTAAAAATAAATATAAACAAACATTTTATGGATAAAATAAAATCTTAAAATTTGTAAAAGTTACATGCTTCAAATATATTCAGACCAAACTAATTAATAAATTAGTCTCCATTCTTTGGCTCAGGTGAAGAATCGGCCACTTATTTATAGCTACTTATTTCACTATTTTCAAGGTATAAAGTAAAATTGATGCCACTCTTTTAAACTTGAAATTTTGGGCAGATTGCAGTTTGAAAGATAATATTGAAGGCTTTCCTAAGTTGCATAATATTTTAGAAGAAAGTTATGGTAATCCCGATAAAAATGTAAAAAATTAGTTTGGTCCAACATTTATCAGATCTGTTCAAAAAGAAAAATTATCTTGGATCCAAAATCCTTTCAAGACTGTGACACCTAATAAAAGAAAGAGGACAATAAATTGATATATATAACGACACCAAATTGAAATTGAATTTGCCTAGGCTTCAGTATAAAGACTTATGGATTTGGCGAAATTTTTACGGGCAATAGGTCGCCAAAAGAGCTGTGAAATATTTAAAGTCATATATTTCAACCTATGTATGCGAAAAATCTTTCACTTTGCATGCTGCAAAAAAAATAAAATACAAAAACAAATTAGGATGCTGAAGATGACATTAGGTTGCAGATTTCAACAATTATTTCAGCTGTAAAAATACTTTGCAATAAAAAAAAATTACAGTTAAGTCATTAAAAGTTTTCTTTTTATTAATTTGTTAAGATCTAAAATATTGTTGCTTTTGTTTATTATCCGTAGAATATATTTTAGAAAAAAGACATTACAATTACCTTACCATTCATTACCATATTAAGATGTTTCTATTCTAACAAAATAGAATTGAAATAATAATTTTGTAAATTTGAGTAGGATAGAGCTTTGGTATCCTATTTTTTCTTCTCTTTGTTCAAGGAGTTCCTTCAAGAAAATGGTAAGTTCAAAAGGTTCCCCAAGACTTAAAAGGTTGAATACCTCTGCTATAACGCTTAAGATGTTTACCTAAAGTTTAATAACTTTGAAATTATAATGTTTATAATTTTTCAAAATTCAGTCAATATAATTTACTGTAAATAGAAATAGTACATACAAAAAATCAGAAAAAAAATTCAGTTGGGCATATATAAACTGTGAATCCTTTCTAAGCAATACTAGACTTGTATTAAAATAAACTTATTAATCATGTAATATTAAAATTACAACAAATTTTATACGCATAGATTATTTGGTCAAATTTTTGCTTATTAAGCTGATCAAATATTTAGTTCCAAAAGTGATCATTTTTTACTCGCAATGGATTTAAAAAATAGCCCACTCAATTTTTCCATAAGATTCCTCAAATTCCAAATGAGTTACTCCAAAACATGCTGGTATATTCTACCAAAATTCCATCATCTGCTAAAAGACCCAAAGATGCTTAGGGTCAAAACTATCTGCATTTCCCAGTACTTAAGAGACAGAGGACAATAAGCAACTCATTGGATTTTGAATCCTTTGTGTTTCACTGTAGGACTTCAAACAAATTAACTTTCTCCTCAAATTAATGCTATCTAGTGTTTCACATTAACTTGCGGTAACTGCTTTAAATGTTAAAAACTTTCTAAAAATTATTTTTAATTTTCAAATTTTAATTCTAATTCTTTAAAATTATCTAATTGTTACTTATCTTAAATTCTCATATTATTTACTAACAAATTTTCTTTTTTTTTTTGTCAAGAAAGATGTCTGCTTCATAAAGAATAGCATTGTGCACGACAAAACTTTATTGTACAATTAATAAAATCTAAGAATAGCTCCCTTTCTATCTCCCACAGTTTACAAGTTACATAGAAAAATCTGTCTTTTTGATGCATTCCCTGAAAATCTACCCCAGCTACTATTGATGACCCTCACTCACCTACTCCTGGATGTTTGAGTCCTGATACACCAAATTTTGATTTCAAATTAATAAATTCTGGAACATCCTTTTAATTACAGTTTGTTTCATTTATAATTATGATGTCAGAGTAAAATTCATAACTTTTAAATTAAGGACCTCGTACTTTATGCCGTTGCCGTCACGACGGATATTTGATGCTAAGATTCAATGCAATAAAATAAAAATATTATATATTTAATGTAATAATTCATATTCTTAAGTACTTCAACAAATTAAATGAATGATACACTAATGGATTTACTAACATGAAAAATTTTCCGCTAACTGTTTTCAAATGTAAGCAAATGCATATTATCAAAACACATTAACTTTTAATACATAACAAGTGTAATATTTCCTCTGAAATTTT
Source organism: Nephila pilipes (assembly GCA_019974015.1). NCBI lineage: Eukaryota > Metazoa > Arthropoda > Arachnida > Araneae > Nephilidae > Nephila > Nephila pilipes. The sequence continues at coordinate 210,377 of BMAW01044437.1, forward strand.
ATTTGTTCTTAATAGTAACAACTCACTTGTCAGGAGGAGAAGGATGGACATAAATTTCCCCTTCGTCATCTGACCTTTCGGAGCTCGTTTCTTCATTGATATCATATGGAGTTTCCAAGACATGATGACCAATAATTGATCCTAATTCGCTCCTGCTTATAGAAGTTGATAGTGTTGAATAATCAAACTGAATATTAGCCATTGCTATAATGCTATATGTAAATCTTTTCTGTTTAGAATGTCAACAGCAAGACGAGTTCGCATTTTGAATTAACCAAAATCAGATATTGATAATTTTTTCACTATTTTCCTCCTAAAATTTTTATCAGAATCATATTTAAGTACTCTAAAATCGATTGGAATGCAGTTTAGCTTTTTAAATTTTCGATCGTAAATTAATCACTTCTATAATAGCATCGCTTGCATAAACTTACAATAAGAGCATCAATAACATCTGCTAAAAAGTAAAAGTTGTTTGTTTGACAACTCCCCATCAGCATGCAACGCTAGCAGAAACCCAAACAAGCACTGACTGCAGGTTAAAGTTAAATTGGAGACGAATAATTTTAAAAACGTTTTATTTATATATATATATATATATCATAAGCTTTACGTGCAACTGCAAATTTTTGATAATCAAATAAGCATGATAAAAGAAATGACAATCCAGTAATATTTGTTCCCTTTTTTTGATTATTAAATGAATCCAAATCGATATTACTAAAAAAACTGACATTGCTTTCTTCACTGGTTTCTGAAGAATAGATTCTCAATAGAAAGAGTAGTGTAATGATGTTTTTTCAGAGGCAATTGGAAATGGTTGCTGTTTCTTTTCTATTATGATCTAAAGATCGCTAAAATATAAAAACAGTCAACTCTATAAGAGCAACTCCTGAATGTATGATGAAATTGACAAAATGCGAGCTCAAAGACGACTATAAAAGAAATAGTTTAAAAATTTCCCCCTCCAACAGTTGAAACATTCAGAACAACTCAAAATCATGTTCAAGAGAGAAATTTAAAAGCTCACATATTTGATTTACCTAGTGAGAGTTTCTTTAAATGTATAATTAAAGACCTCCCAATTAATTACTCCCACGATGAAATAATTCAAGAACTAGCTGTATATAATCTCATAGTCAATGAATACAATAACTTAAAATACAAAAAAATAACCAGCCTCTCCCCCTATTTTTAGTTACTCTTTAAAAAACAAAAAGCAACAAAACAATTTCGAAATCAATAATATTGGATACTTTTCAGTTAAAATTGAAAAACGCCCAATCAATGCTATCGCTGTCAAAATTATTTTCATCACTCTAGATTCTGCACAAGGGAATTTAAATGTGTTAAATATAGAGATAATCATCCATCTCATAGCTGCCCCAAAACTCCTGAAAGCCCCACTCCAAATGCTGCAACTGCAGTAGAGAACATACTGTAAATTACTCTGGTTGCGCCAAAAATCCTATGAATTTCAAACCCTTTCCCCCAGCAACCAAAAAACTATTCTGGAGAACGACGCAAAATTGTCAAAAATAACAATAGCCAAAGTGACCAAAACACCACACCCACCAATAATAGCCAACCTTCAAGTCTTCCCTTCGTTAATGAAATTTAAAAAAAAAAAATTCAAAAACTTCAAGTTTGATAAAATAATGGAAACTTACAACAATTTAAATTAATAGGACAAATATTCGCTGATAATAAACCTGATTTGTGTAAAAAAATTGAAAAATCATTCCAATATCAGATCCATCAATCAGATTCATCACCCTTCACTAATAAGCAATAATGGTTTGGTATTCTCAGATAAAAATAATCTTGAATCCGCGCTCCAGGAAAATCCAACTCCATATGATGATACCCGTAGTGCACTATGTGCGGAGCGGGGGGTTGGTCTCTCGAATTATGTCCATATGATGATGACCATAATGAAAAAACAGAATCAATAGTTCAAAATTATCTTGAAGCCCATACCAATTTTAATTTATCCCACTTACTCACCTTCTCTGAAATAGCTACCGTAATTAAAAAGTTAAACAAAAAAAAGTACCCGGAGAGGATGGCATTCACAATCAAGTCTTTAAATTCTTTCCACCCAACGCACTTACTCATCTCACAAAAAATTTTAATAAGTGCGCATTTTCCACAAAAATGGGAATATGCAACTATTATTCTCTTCCCCAAACCATTCAATTCTATCCAACTATCAACATATCAGTCTACTAAATTCTATTTCAAAAATCTTTGAAAGAATCCTGTTAATCAGAATACTGACTCATATTCCCGCTAATAATGTTCTTCCAGGTTCACAATTCGGCTTCTGTACTAACCACCGCACTATACGTCAACTACTACGGGTTGTGAATGCCATTAATGAAGGATTTAACTCCAAACAAGTCTCTGGGGGTATCTTCCTTGACGAACAAAAAGCTTTCGACCGCATCTGGCACAACGGATTGATCTTCAAACTAATCAAAGTAAATTTCCCCCCTACACAATAGTTATCTTAAATAACTACCTTAAATATAGAACATTCCAAATTAAGCTTAATATTACTCTCTCTACAATATACTATATAAAAGCCGGTCAATCTCAAGGGTCTGTAATTTCTCCAATTTGCTATAATTTGATTACATATGACTTCCCTCAGAATCCTCATAACAGCCTCTGTTTATTCGCAGAGACGCCGATGACAATCATCCAAGGAAATATTCCAATTAACTTAATAGTTAAATTACAAAATCATCTAAAATAAATAGAGAAATAGATGGCACTCTGGAAGATTACTGTAAATACTAATAAAACTAAAGCTCTCATTTTTAGAAAAGGTTTCGTCCCCCCCTCGTAATAAAAAAACTTAAATTATTTAATGAAAATTCTCTTGGGACTCTGAGATCAAATACTTAGGAGTTATCCTGGACTTCAAACTCACCTTCAAACTTCATATCCAATCAATAATTGACAAATTCTGGGCCAAAATCCATAACTGTATACCTTTAATTGGCAGAAATTCAGTACTAACTCTTGCTAATAACGTTCTTCTATATAAACAAGTAATCCGCCCTATTCTACTTTACGCTTGCCCTACTTGGGATTATGCTGCCCTTACCCACATTAAAAAAATACAGGTAATTCAAAATAAAATCCTCCGAATGATTACTAACTCACCTTGATATGTCAAAAATTCTATCATATGCAAGGATCTCAATATCTCTCCTATTATTGAACACATCAACTATCTCTCTAGAAGATTCTATAATGGACTTACAAATCATAGTAACCCACTTTTAAGGGTACAGCCACTTTTTGCCCACAAAAAATGGATAATAATTGGATAATAAAAATGGATTCCAATCTTGCAATAATTATTTCCATTTAATTCCCCCATAACACTTTACATTACAACTCAGACCCTTTTAATTAATTCCTTTATCAATCTTTCAATAGCCTCTTTCCCAGTCAACCATCTCCCTCCAAGACCTACATCAGCATCTATTCAGCTTATCATCAACTGTTTAATATCCTTTCGCCATCCCTACCTCTCCTCTCTAGAACTAGTTTGCTGACCACTGCTGTACACCCAGCCAAAAAAGAACCATTTTTACTTTTCCCTTCCATTATCTGTTATTATATCATCGAAAAAAGTTTAAATAATATTTTATTTATTTCTATTGTAATTTTACAATAATAACAATAAATTTTCAAAAAATCCTATTAAATAATACTCTCCTCTTGCTGTAGATTAGACATAGTCCATTGAAGGCATTGAGGGGCTAAAAAATTCTAATAAAAATTATATAAAAAATTTTATAATCTTATCTTACGATAAGATTAGGTGGTCGCGGTAGCCTAGTGGTCATGGCTTCGGATTCGTGGCCGGCGATTTTCGTTCAGTCGCGGGTTTGATCCTTTGGCCACTTAAGACCCCCCGTGTAGCCGGGGTTGATGCACGTTAAATCTATCGGGGCCCAAAGTCCTCCCGTGGCGTGGAGTTAGTAGAGAGGGGTGCCAGCTCAGGTGTCGTCCTCGTCACTTGACCATGGCTCAAAATTACGAGGTTCGTCGCCAATAGCCCTCGTGTTGCTGCTAATGTGACGTTAATAAAAACTAAACTACGATAAGATTAGTAATAAAAAAATACAAAATCTATTAAAAAATCTCATCCTCATTGTAAGTAATGCATTCACTTTCCAATCCTCTTTTCTTTAATTATGTTTTTTTAATTTATATATGCATTAAGTACATTTTTAATATGCTTGTTTTAATATTAAGAAAAAATCAAAGCTTCAATATAATATTGAGTGAAGAGTCCATTGGACTAGCACTCGCCACTATTTGATTGTTGATTGAGGATAATAACCTTTGCTGCTCCATATCCATCATAAATCAATCAATCAATTAATATAGTAACAACGTTTTACTAAGTGATGTTGCTGCAAACTCTAACAAAAAGAAAGCTATTATTTTTTTAGAAAAGGACGTGTCCTACCGCTTGACACCCAATTAAATTTCTTTAACTCCAATACTTCATGGGACGCTGAGGTCAAATATCTCGGAGTTATCCTGAACTCCAAATTAACTTTTAGAAAGCACATACAATTCATCATTAAAAAAATCTGGGCTAAAATCCATACCTACATCCCACTAAAAGGTAAATACTCTGTACTTACTCTCCGCAATAAAATTCTGCTCTACAAACAAATACTCAGTCCAATTCTTTTTTCGCTTCTCCTGCGTAGGGCCAAGCGGCTCCTACATACATTAAAAAAATCTAATATTTGCTGCAAAACAAATTACGGAGAATAATAACCAACTCTCCTTGGTATGTTAGAAATTCTGCTATACACAAGGATCTTAAAATTCCTCAAATTGATAGCCACATCAACCATCTATACAGACGCTTCTTTTTCAAGCTTAATAATCACACTAATCCACTAATTAGAGTCCAGCTTATATTTGCACATAATAACAGAACCTATCCATTACAACATCAAACTTGTAATAATTACTTTCACCTCATTCCCCCATAATCATAAGCATTCTATTGAAACACTTTCGATTTATCCTAACCGATCTGTAATCAAACCCCCCTTCACTCACTGCTCCCCCTCCCTTCTCCAACCTTCTCAACCACTTTATTCTCAAGAGCCGTTTCTCCCCCCTCCCATAAATGAAGCCGAGTTTATGTTATAAAGCGTATATAATTAAATAGTTTATATAAAAACTTCGCCATCCATCTTTCTTCTTCCTTTCCTATTTCTTTAATCTCCTCGTCTTAGTAATAAAAAAACTTTAAAATTATCAAAGTTAATTTAACTGTAAAATTAAATTAAATTTAAAAAAATAATTTTTAATGAAAAATGTGTAATCTACTTACACGTATTAAAAAAATTTATGTATATATTACTTACAAACCTCAAGTACTCGATCTACCGAACATGTGTGAAGGTAGAACCGTTTACGGAGACGAAAGTAAGATAAAAAAATAATAAATAAAAAAATAGGTATAAAAAATCTCATCCTGTATATATCTCATACATCCTATACTTCACTCTTCTATCGTTTTCTATTTCATGATAAATCATGTGAGTTTAATACACATTTCAGTATGCTTGGTTAACCTTTTAACAAATTTCATGAATATATATATATATATATAAAATCAGATTGAGCAAAGTATCGCAATAACTGTCGCTCGCTAACTCTTTGAATGCTGTTGTTGTTGACTAAGTGATGTAGAATAAAGGGACAAAGTTGAGCAAACAAGTAAAATGCTATTTTCTAAATGGCAACGAAAAAGTCTACGAAGTACAGAGCTGTTTGTGGATTACCATACCTAGATATAGCAGCGGACTCGTGGCCTTCGGTTTTCGTCGAGTTGCAGTGGTTCGAACCTGATGCCGAACTAAAGACCCGCCATGCACCCAGGACTGATGCACATGAAATTTGTCAGGGCCTAAAGACTTCCCAATGGCGTGGTGTGGAAGTTAGAAGAAGTGGTGCCAGCTCAGGTGTCGTCCTCGTCACTCGACCATGGTTCTAAACTACGAAGTCCAATTATCCTCATGTTGCATTTGCTCCGACGTTAATAAAACCAAACAAACAAATATATAGTTATTTATGAAGTACTGGCTTCTTTCTACTGGCTTAAATTTTGCACAAGTGAGATAAGTGTTTATATATAGTGTACAGAGAGCAGTTGAATAAATATGTCTTTGAAGAAGCGATCTTAATTTTAGTGTCGAGTTTGGAGTTAATGTCCTTCCCTCTAGCAATAAATTGGTTTGCGCCAGCGCATTTTACGTGGTGCCATACGTGGGGTGATAATTGATCCA